>VYXH01011498.1:103415-116389 GCA_013397275.1 Burhinus bistriatus | reverse complement strand
CCCCCCTTCCCTCGTTGCCAAGGTTACAGTTTAATTCTGTTTAGCAGAAAAGCCCCATATGTAAACTCGACCTTGGGGACTTCTGTGTTGATAACAATGGCTCGTTTGTGTTCATTGTGTTCAGCTTCCACTGTAAGGGACACGGTCAAACAATCTAAAGACAAAGGGATGGAGAGAGGTCCTGCTTCACATTAAAATCTGCAGTCAGGTTGAGTCGGATCTTTTAATTTATAAACTTTGTCGGTAAACTCAGCAGCCCTTAACACTCTGTGAAGCTGAAGACCACAGATTCATTCTGCAGAACCCAGCAAACATCTGTTCCTGCTGATGCCTTACACTTTTTTGTGGGTCATGAGGCAATCGGATACCTGCTTAGGATAGATTATTCACATATCATATGCTGTTGGACCCTGAAATAACCTTGATTTTATGTATTGAATAAACAATCATTTATTAAACTTCCTAAAAAGATAAAAAACTGCAGTAAATTAAGCAGCAAACCCTATGGACCTTTTTTCTGTTATAAAAATTTAGCAACAAAATGTACCACATTTATGCTTCTCACTTTCATAATGACCATTCTTGCTTAGTATTTGTTCTTGCAAGGTGTTGAGTACTCTGGCTGTAATCCAGCAAGATTTAAGCACATAATTTAACTTTAAGGATGTAAGTAGTCCCACTTTATTGAAACCATTTGAGTGATTAAAGGTACGCAGGTGGATAAGTGCTTTGCTGGATGGAAGCCAGAATGCACAGCATCTTCCAAGATCAAATCCTTAATTATTAAATTGATTTAGAGCAGCTCTTGTATCCAAGGCAACAATGACAATGAGATGGTCGAGTACTAAACTCTCTATACATCTAAGAGAAATATAGTTAGTAAAATTCTGCTCAAATATGGGTGGACATGGGTTACTGTAGTTTGTTCTTCTCAAACAGGCAAAATTTGGCTCAGTAATTGCATTTTCATGAATACAAATGGAGGAAATTAGCCACACTATGGATCCTACATCTAAATGTTTATGGGGTCTTTTTGTTTGCTTACAAAATTAACTCAAAACCAATCTTCATATTACCCCTTCCCAGATGGTTAGCAGGTCTTTTTCATCAGATAGATGTTGCTGACCCTCATTATATTATTTGATAATATTTGAAATACATATTTCTTTTGTCTCTACTTCCTGAATTTCATTTAAATTGGGGAAGAATATTTTCTAGTTGTTATACTACAAGATTTCATTTGCTTGTAATATGCTAAACTATTAAGCAATCCAAAAGTCTTAAAATATGGGAAGAAAAGTAAAAGACCCTTCCCCTCCTTGTTCTATTTATGTTTAAAGAAGCTTTTGATTCTGGAATCTCTCTCATGACTTTTTGAATACCGAGAACTATGGTATTGTTAACATTGTAGTTCAGACAAACCAGTTTAGATTGATTCAGTTCTTCGGTATTCTCATTCAAATACTCAGATGCTTTACAACAACTGAAACATAGTTCATATCAGTGGCCTAGGCAGGGTCTTTCATTGGGAAGGAAAGATGGGGAAAAAATTGAGATTCACCATGGTCCTATCTGGTTTTGCATGGTTTTTCCACCTAACCATCAGTAAGATGAAGGATAATCTTGTTTA
This sequence comes from Burhinus bistriatus, assembly GCA_013397275.1. NCBI lineage: Eukaryota > Metazoa > Chordata > Aves > Charadriiformes > Burhinidae > Burhinus > Burhinus bistriatus. The sequence goes on along the minus strand of VYXH01011498.1, from coordinate 114,759 downwards.
GGGTAAATACGTTGCAAGAATTTACTGTATCTTCTGAGTTTTTTGTACTGCCCATTAATTGCTAATTGATATCAGTGGTGATCATCTGTAATCATACCCTATTATCTGTGTTTATTTGCAGTTTACCTTGATATTGTTTTGTATCTTGTGTGACTACATATGCTGCAGAAATAACAGACTTCTTTTAAACTAGTAGTGAGGAGAGCAATCTGTTTCCAGTAAGACTGCCTTTTTGTGTCATTGTGAGCTTCCAGGAAACAGGAAAAATGTGGACTTCAGAGCACCCAAATTGTGATGCTACAGGGAAGTTCACAGTTTGAAAAACCTGGGCATCAGTTAAAACAGGGCAGAGAATATCAGACTGTAGGCTTCTGGAAAACTCCAGGTGGTAAAGGTGTGATAAATTCTTCATCAGCTGAAGATAAGCACAAAGGTAAAGCTACTTTTTCATGTTTATGGTCCTGTGTCACCCTAATTTCAAATTCATTTTTGGTTTAATAGAAGCTGTTCCCACAAACTTTCTACAAAATGTCTTCATTTTTGCAGCATTTATTTTGTGAGTAAACCCTAGAGTCCTCCTTCTCCACTGTGTTGCATTTGGAGCAATACTTTCTATCACTACAGAGAAAAGGCATTTGACCCACAGTAGTATCGGCTTTGTCACAGAGATAAACGGTGATGCCATTCAGCGTCATGGACAAGGGGGCTGTTTCCTGCATCTTGCTCTTTGCATTGGTTCTGCTTGTTTATTGCAAACTTTTGCAAGAATTGCCTCCCACTTCGAACTGCTGCAAACTTGATTGCACCCAGGTTTCAGCAATGAGAGGGGACCATTAGCAAAATTAAGGAGCAAGCGCATATAAAGTAGTTCTGCTTGGGCACTACAGCAAATGTAGTTGAATTCTGTGAAGCTAGTGTGTTGTTCTTTATCTTTAGCTAATATCTAGATTTGGTCTGTGCTTAAAGTGTTTTGTTAGCTGTCAGCTGGAAATATGCTAAACACCAAAACAACCTCCCACATCATTAATGAAGAGAGCTATGTTGGTAAAAGTTCTTAAATGGACACAATTATATTGGAAAACGGAGGGAGGAAAGATCCCTTTGGTATAATCTGGTCCATCTGGGGAGCTGGCAAAAGAATTAGAGGTGTAGATTACACCTGTATAAACTCCCTCTCCCAGTTTGCCAGTAGACTTGACTGGTAAAGCTCAGATGTTTGTCAGCATAGGCTCTTCTACCGACTTATCAGTTATCTGATGGAAAACAGGATGTAATCTTTGCCCAGTGTTTTGCAAGCTAGCAGTTTTTGGGGACCGTTCTGTCCACAGTTGTGTGGCTCACACCACAGATCTCTCTGAGGCACTGGTGCAGCAGGTATCGCAGGGTGCAGCAGGATTTTCTTTTGAAGCACTGCACAATGGCCGTGCTGCTGATTCTCTGGGAAACCTTGCTGATTCCTGCTGCCACCACTTAACCTCACCCAGTCAATGGCTAGAAAGCAGTACCCAAAATAACAAGGCTGGTTTAGATAAGAAGTTTAAAACCAGTGGTTCCTTTTGTCTGACACTCATTTTTTTGAGCGTTTGGGACTTATTATTCAAGCCTTTATTTGGACCAAAAATGGCTAGAAACCATACTTTAAGAAAAAGGGCATGTGGGATTCCAGGCATGTGAATTTGTGAGAAGATGGAACAAATAAAATACTAAACACCCCCACCCCCCAAACTCCACTCACATACTTTGTGAGACTTTTGGAAAAAAAATCATGACCAGGTATGGGTCAGGCTCATCCTTGTTGTAGTTAACACGCTAGAAGACAGTGTGGGCTGTCCAGGGAGCCCTAGTGTCTCGTCCAGGAAAAAATTCACTGGCAGATTGTAGGTGAGGTCGCTACTTGCTTGTCTTCATTCAGAACAAAACAAACCAAAAAAACCCATGTGGCAAGTTTCAGCTGATATTGACCCAGGAACAGCTAAGGATGTTACCTGTTTATGATGACCTTGAGACAGAGCAAGGTAACTATTGAACCATCTCAGGCTCTTGATCCCTTGAAGATCTGTGGATCCTCCTTGGATCCCTGAGGATCAGGCTGGCTGTCGCTGATGGAGATTGAGGCCCAGGATAAGATCCTCAGACTGTAGAGCTGTTTCCATTGTGCATCGCTGGGAAGCTCCAGAAATGGAGACTGGTAACAGGAAAGGTGGTTGGTCAAAGAACATCTTCTAAGGAAAACTGGATACAGCATAACCTGAAGCTATTTTCCTGGTGAAAATATTAGACAAGCAGCCATTTTTTTTTCCTGTTTTTTAGGTTTTACACTGTTTTTCACTACAGATTAATAACTAAGCATAGTTTCAGGAGTAAATTGTACCTCCTACACTCAGGATCTTTGCATTTTTGGTGCTATTTTCTCCATACACTAGTATTCAGTGCTTAAAAGTCCTTAAAAATTAATAAAGGTTTAATATTAAAAAAAAAAAGAATAATAATATTAAAGCTTCAGAGCTTATTGGGAGAAGGGGAGTAAAGCAAAACAATGTCCTCTGAATTTGGATTGCTTTACATGCAACTTGGGCTAAGTTGATGTAAAATGATAAGCATAGAAGCTGTAGCTAAGAAAAAAATTAGAGGAAATAGATGCTTTGCATATATATATATCTCATATTAGTTTGACCAATAATACCAAAATGGGTAAAAATGATCTGAGATATCAAGCTGGTGATGTAGAAAACAAGCCAAGGATAAGAAACGTCAGACTTGCTTTTTTTCCTCCTCTACCAGGCAAATGGATTGATGTAAATACCCATTACTGAAAAGTCAGCTATCTTGATGCCAGTAAAAATGATGTAAAAACCAAACAGTGATCCTAGAGACAGTGAACCTAGAGACCCATGTGCAAAAGTTGCAGGAGTAACATTGCCTTCTGGTGCTGCCTTGTTCAGCAGCGCCACGCTCACTTTGCCTTGTGCTTTGCCTTCCTATTGAGTCTCCTGGCCACTGCTGCCCGCTGCTGCTGCGTGTTCGTTAGGAGAAGCTGCTCGTCTCTTCCAGATGCTAAAGATGAGCTGCAAAGAGGTGTCGGTCTTGGATTGCTACCATGAAGGAGTGATTTATCAGGGAGGAAAAACTGGCAGCATTTAGGTAAAAATGGTCAGAACCGGTGGCTGGTGTGTCAAACCAGCACCTGAATGGTGGATAATGGTGCTTTCTGCTGAGGGCATGTGATATGCATAAAGCGTATAACTAGATGTTAGCATTTCTCTGCTAGTAGGTATTTATTTTGACCAGGGAGCAGAAAGCTACTGAAAATTTGAAATTTGGATGCTAGGGATCTCTAACATGTTGCTGAAAGACAAAGTAGCCTTTATCTTTGTTACCACCCTGAAACAAAATGCTCGTTACTGGCTGCCAAAAGGTGTTTTACAGGGACTGATTTCTGTTTGTTCTGCCCACTAGCCCCATGTAGCTAAGCACATGCCATCACAGCCCCACTGGGCAGCAGTATGATTTTTGTAACCTCATTCAACCAGTTTTGTGTAGTTCTGTTCTTTTAAAAAAAATAAAAACCCAAAATAATCTGTGAAATGGTCAGGGAATTTTCCTCCCTTTCTTCTTTCCTTCCTACCAAAAGCAGCTGAACCAATGCAGCTCAGAGGCTGGTAACCTTCACTGAGGGGAACAAAGGGAGAGAGAGATGGGGCAAAATGAAAAACCTCTTCACAGAGCCCTGCTTTTTGTACCCCAGTGTTTCTTTCAGAAGCGGAAAGGAGGGCTCCCCAGTTCAAGAAAGACAAGGAACCACTGCAGAGAGTCCAGCCAAGGGCTGCAAAGATGATCAAGGGACTGAAACACTTCTCTTATGAGGAAAGGCTGAGAAACCCGAGTCTGTTTAGCCTGGAGAAGAGAAGACTGAGAGGGGATCTCATCAATGCCTACAAATATCTCAAGGGCGGCTATCAAGAGGATGGGGCCAGACTCTTTTCAGCTGTGCCCAGCAACAGGACAAGGGGCAATGGGCACAAACTGGAACCTAGGAAATTCCATCTCAACATGAGGAAAAACTTCTTTACTCTGAGGGTGACAGAGCACTGGAACAGGCTGCCCAGAGAAGTTGTGGAGTCTCCTTCTCCGGAGATAACCAAAACTTGCCTGGATGTGTTCCTGTCCAACCTGCTCTAGGTGAACATGCTTTGGCAGAGGGGTTGGACTAGATGATCTCTGAAGGTCCCTTCCAACCCCTACCATTCTGTGATTCTGTCATTTTGTGACAAGGGTGTGCAGGATGAAGGAGCAAAAGAGACTTAGAAGAGGGCAGCACCCAACAGGGCTCCTGACACTGTGGAAAACACGCAAAACCGGGGAGCGTGGGAAGAAAGGAGGCACTATGATCTTTCCTGGTGAGACGGGAGGGAATGAGGTGTGCTGGAGCAAGTAGGACTGGATGTCTGAGTCAGGGAGGCACACAGGGAGACTTTACACTCATGTACTCTTCAGCAAAGCTCCTGACTGGTTAATATTGAAAGTTAAAAACATTAAGCTTGCAGATAAACAGTTGTTTGGATTGTATGTTAAGAAATAATAGTCATGTGAAGATACTGGTTTCAGTGAAGTTTCTGCATTTGGTCTTTGGTACTGAAAATGAAGATAGTGATGAAGATAGCTCTTAAATCACCTTTTCTGCTCCTGGCATTTATACCTATATGAGGATAACTACAGAACTTTTATATTGTTTTTGAAATGCTTTGGGCTGCAGGGATACAATACAAACAAATACATTCCAGGGGAAGATGATTCTAGATCTCCTTAGTAGGCTTTCTTTCCTCCTACTCCACAAATTATTCGCTCTCCAGACACTACTGACATCAATATCAGTGTAAGGAAGCCTTTAGGTTCTGAAATAGACAGTAATAGATCTTTTATAAAGAGGAGCAAAACTTGCATGCCATTTGTGGGAGGGAGTATTTCATAAAAATTACTTTTATTATTCTGGTATTGTGTTAGAAAATCATGTTGCTAAATGTATGAGAGAAATTATTATAATGGAAAGTGTCTTAACGTAGCTTAAATATCTGACAAGAGCATTTCAGAACTAAATCATTCATGCTCCCACTTGCTGCCAACTGTAAACTGCTACCTTTCTTATGATAATATGATGTCCCTGACTTGCAAATTAAACATTAGCCAGTAATGGCATAGGAAATCAGAAAAAAAATCCATGGAAACGGAGGTGTAAGTTTGCATCATAGTCATGCAAAGCGATGCCCATTCTAATGAACTGAAAAACTCTCAATGAATTTTGCCATGAAATTCTTTTGCAGTGAAGATTTTCCCCCAGACTGAAACTGCTGGGGAACCCTGAAATCCTGAAAGTCGGGTTCCCTGAATTAATTCTTTGACATTTTTAAGCTAGAACTGCAACCAAGTCTTCCCAGAAAACTAGTGGGGTGGGCAAACATTAGTGGGTACAGCTCTGCAGGCACTAAAACCAGTTAGTCACTGAAGAAACCCTGAGCTGCCTCACTCCAGATAAATATTGTAGATAAACATTGTGTTGCCCATAATATACACAAATGTGCTTGCTGTTTTGTGCACTGAGGACTGAGTAATATTTCTATAATAGTAACTATGTTGTGGGGTTAAATGACCCCGGAGGACAGAGGGAAAGACACTAGAAAACTCTGCTAGATGAGCATACATTATATAAAGTATACCAAACCCCCAACAGCTTATTATGTTTTGCTACCTTACATCAGTGGTTAGTATTCCTGCTTGCTGATTCACTGCATTAAACAAGTCACTACCTGTCCTCTGTCCTCTTTGGTGGGAGGTGGGATCTTGACAGATGGCTCTCTTGAGAGCTACTTTCTCATAATGTTGCTGCTATACTACGTACAGGATAATTGCCTTTTTTCAAGCATACATTGGCTAACACAGGACAGGCTTTACCAACACACATATATTCAGCAGGACAGTGAACTCCTCCTAGTTTTAAGTCATCTTGTCCTTATTTCTTGATAAAGTTATGAACACCAGTTCTGTTTCAACAGGCCTATATTTAGAAAATCTATACACCAGCAAAAGGTCGTCTATAGCTTTCCCTATCAGCAAAATAAAAGTTTAGAAGTTTTTTGCATGCAGACAAACAATGAAGAAGTCTATGCATTGGACTATGCTTAAGTGGTAGCCATGGTAGGTCAATGCAGGCTGACGGTAAAGCTTGGGCAGTGATACAACTACATTGGCCGTCCTTATAGTTGGGATATCAGTTCAATGCAGAGAAGCCTGGTCAAGTAATCGGGGCTTAAGTCCAGCTTTGACAAGGTAAAGAGTTGGGCCTGAAGTGTATCCAAGGCTGTCCTAGAAGTGGTCAAAACAATGAAAGCATTGTAAGTGTTGCATATTACAGCCTGTTATTCCCTGCAGTAAGTGAAATGGTCACATTCCTCCACCCTGCTCCCTAACCCCCAAACAACTGTTCTTTTCTCTTTTGAGAATACTGCATTTTAAAATTGAAAATCAAGTTCTCCGTGCTGTGTTTCAAATCTGTTGCATGGTGTTAACTGAAGTCATTACAGCAGAAAATTTACTTGGGGTCAGCAAGGAACCTAATGAGGCTGTTTATCAGGTTTTGTAGGATAAAGTGAATGAGCTGACTGTGTGCATGCTCTGCATCCCCTTTGATCAGAAAATATGGTAGATCAAAGCTGCCTTCAACCTGTTAAGATCCAAATTTTTTATGAACATTAAGTATCATGGAAAGTGACAGTACTGTGGCACAATAGACAAAGGTGTGAACAGTAGTAAGGAATCATAGAATAGTTTAGGTTGGAAGCGACCTTAAAGATCATCTAGTTCCAACCCCCCTGCCATGGGCAAGGACACCTCCCACTAGACCTGGTTGCTCAAAGCCCCATCCAACCTGGCCTTGAACACTTCCAGGGATGGGGCCTCCACAGCTTCCCTGGGCCACCTGTTCCAGTGCCTCACCACCCTCAGAGTGCAGAATTTCTTCCTGATATCTCATTTAAATCTACCCTCTTCCAGTTTGAAGCCATTACCCCTCATCCTATCACTACATGCCCTTGTAAAAAGCCCCTCTCCAGCTTTCTTGTAGTCGCCCTTCAGATACTGGAAGGGTGCTATAAGGTCTCCCTGGAGCCTTCTCTTCTCCAGGCTGAACAACCCCAACTCTCTCAGCCTGTCCTCACATAGCAGAGGTNGCCTAAGCAGAGTTTCCAGGAGGATCTGGTCCATGATCTTGCCAGGAACAGAGGTGAGACTGACCGGCCTGTAGTTCCCCAGGTCTTCTTTTTTACCCTTTTTGAAAATGGGGGTTATGTTCCTCCTTTTCCAGTCACTGGGAACTTCACCAGACTGCCATGGCTTCTCAAATATGATGGATAGTGGCTTGGCAACTTCATCCGCCAGTTTCCTCAGGACCCGTGGATGAATCTCATCAGGTCCCATGGACTTGTGCACCTTCAGGTTCCTCAGCTGGTCTCAGACCTGGTCTTCTCCTACAGTGGGCGGTACCTCATTCTCCCAGTCCCTGCCTTTGCCTTCTGCAACTTGGGTGGTGTGGTTAGAGCCTTTACCATTGAAGACCGAAGCAAAAAAAGTAATTGAGTACATCAGGCTTCCCCATGTCCCAGGTGACGGTCTCCCGTTTCCTTCCCCAGTGGGCCCACATTTTCCCTAGTCTTCCTTTTGTCACTGATATACCTATAGAATGCTTTCTTGTTGCCCCTGACACCCCTGGCCAGATTTAACTCTATCTGGGCTTTAGTTTTCCTAACCTGATCCCTGGTTGCTTGGACAATTTCTCTGTATGCCTCCCAGACTACCTGTCCTTGCTTCCACCCTCTGTAGGCTTCCTTTTTCTGTTTGAGATTGTCCAGGAGCTCCTTGTTCATCCACACAGGCCTTGGAAGTTGGTATCAATAGGGCTGCAAGCAGATTCTGTGTATGGTTGTGTTGGTTACAGCAGGGTGGCATCTTCCTGTAATGAACCTTATGAAAGACCGTGCTAACAATCTGAGATTTAAAACACTTACGGTGCCACTGTACTCCCTTTTTAGTACTTCCATAACAACTAAGGAAGCCTGGCATGTGGTGGGGTCTGTTCTCTCCTTCATACATATGTACAGCTGCAATTGATGCTGGTAGGAATGACGAGTCTGAACTGAAGGCAGAAGAGTCCCTACTGTTTTCATCACTTCCATAGTCTTATTAAAACCCCTGTGGTCCTCATACTGATGTTGTTTGTCAGCCTCTGGACCACATTCTTCCCTAGGGTATCTTGACCACATTTGGCTTTCTGTGCCTTTTATCACAGAAATATTTGTGCAGTTGAGAGAATTACTGGGTTGTTTGTACCTGACACCATTTGCAGCATGACAGATATATGGAAGGTTAAGTTAGAAAGTTGTTGCTTTATTCTTGTATCATCTACAGCAAAGAATAAAGAGCAAGAGAAAGTGGTTATGTTCTGATCAATTGATTTATTTATTTTCTCTCAGGGAAAACAAGAACCTGAGCAACTCTGAGACACTTCACTCCTACCAGTATATATTTTTATCTGTCAATTAAAGATAATGTTCATATTGTCACATTTATAGTGTGCACCAAATCACAAGAAAAGTAACATCCTTCTTAGAAGCAGTGAAGTGTATGTTTTCTGTGAGATTGGAAGTATCTTTCATTTTCTGATCTCTTCCACTTCAGAAGTCTTAGCAATTCAGTTGTTTGGGCTGTTGCTAGGAAGTTTTTTTCTTTATCTGTGATTAATAGATGTAGCTGTGAAAGTCAATTGCATAAAACTAGGCACTGCACTTCAATATGCATTGTGTTGCAGAATTGAATTTGTGAATGTGATGTCTCAGTTTTGACAAGGTAATGGAACTGAAGGTCTGTAAATGTGTATAGCTTTGCTGGGTCATGGTCTACAGTTTCTCATTTATTTGTTGTAAGAAAAAATTTAACCAGAATCTTTGCATGAGTTTCCTACATTTCAAATATATAGCTGTGAAGAAGGGGCTTTTAAAATCTGCAGCTCTCTTTGCAACCCTTGCACTCACTGTGTGAATAAAGTCTGGCATAAATAAAATAGGAAATAAAAGATATCCTTGTCTAAACATTTTCTTTAACTTCTGTGTCAGAATACCACAGATAGCAAACCAGAAGAATTTTAAAACATTCAGCTCTTAAGGCAGGTTTCTATGCTTAATTATACTTAAAAAAAAAAAAAAAAAAAGAAAAAAAGAACGACAAAAAAATATGAAACTCNNNAAAAAGTAAAAAATCACGTCAAAAGCATATGAAGCTAGCAAAATCAAGCAAGCAAAAGTTACGTGAAACCTTGATTTGTGCATTACAACTTTGTGCATGTGGGCTGGGTTGACCTTGGCTGGCTGCCAGATGCCCACCCAGCTGCTCTCTCACTCCCCCTCCTCAGCAGGACGGAGGGAGAAAATAAGATTAAAAAAATCCTCATGGCTTCAGATAAAAGCAATTTAATGAAAAAAAGCACAGGCTGTGCAAAGAAGCAAAGTGCAAAAACAAATAAATAAAAAAAAATACTCTCCACTTCCCACCAGCAGGCGATGTCCTGCCACATTGTGGGAAGTAGGACCTCAGTATGTGTAATGGTTGCTTTGAAAGACAAACAGCTTATTAATGAACGCTCCCTCCTCCTCCTTTCTCTTAGTTTTTATTGCTGAGCATGAAGTCTTATGGTAGGGGGTAACCCTTTTGTCAGTTTAGGTCAGCCGCCTGGCTGTGTCTCCTCCCAACCGCTTGCCCACTACCAACCTACTGGCCTTTGGGGGGGTGTTGGAGAGGCAGCCTTGATGCTGTGTGAGCCCTGCTAAGTGACAGCCAAAGCATCGGTGAGTTTATCAGCACTGTTCTAGCTACAAATACGAAGCGCAGCACTAGATGGGCTGCTGTGGTGAAAGTTAACTCCAGCCTAGTCAGACCCAGTAGGGCATGGGAGAACAGTGCAAAACTATAGCTTAGTTTTACCTTGAAATGATCTCTGTTGTAACTGCTTTGATGAAATATCACAGTGGAGAGGAAGCAGATGTGGTTTTGGTATCACTGCGGCTAGGTAAGGTCAGGTCTTGTTATCCCCTCAGCCAGCGTTTGTGTGGATTATCTCCAGGTAAGTAAAACTCCAGTGCTTCATGTCTATATGAAAATATTTTTTAGTATTTATACTGTCATGGCTGGGGTGATTTGGGAGCTGTCGGCTGCATAAAAAGAAATGTGAAGGGAGGTGATTCTGCCCCTCTACTCCACTCTGGTGAGGTGAGACCAGAGTGGCCAAGAAGGCCAGTGGCATCTGGGGGTGCATTAAGAAGAGTGTGGCAAGTAGGTCGAGGGAGGTTATCCTTCCACTTTACTCTGCTCTAGTGAGGCCGCACCTGGAGTATTGTGTCCAGTTCTGGGCTCCTCGGTTCAAGAAGGACAGGGAACTGCTGGAGAGGGTAGAGCAGAGGACTACAAAGATGATTAGGGGTCTGGAACATCTTTCTTATGAGGAAANAGGCTCCAGGGAGACCTTATTATGACTCTTTCAGTACTTAAAGCGGGCTTTGTAAGAAAGACCAAGAGAGACTTTTTACCAAGGCCTGTAAAGCAAGACAAGGGGCAATGGTTTTAAAATGAAAGAAGGTAGACTTAGATTGGACATAAGGAAGAAATTCTGTAATGTGAGGGTGGTGAGACACTGGAACAGGTTGCCCAGAGAAGTTGTGGATGCCCCATCCCTGAAAGTGCCAGGCTGGGTGGAACTTTGAGCAACCTGGTCTAGTGGAAGGTGTCCCTGCCCATGGCAGGGGGGTTGGAGTAGATGATCTTCAAAGGTCCCTTCAAACCCAAACCATCTGTGCTTGTGTGATTTTCAGAAATGACTGTCCTTGCAACTTCTGAAATTAGTATAATCTTTACCCTTTTTGAGAGAAAAAGGGGATGAGGAGTCGGGTTTAATTTGGCATTTGTGACAAATAGTGGCCACGATGATTGCTTTCTACTATTGCTTCAGGGTCATTCCTTGCAGCCCTGCTCACCCCCTGTGTGCCAGACCAGCTCTGGACTCCACAAGCTGCCAAAACAGCCCAGCCACCTGCCCTGTTGTGAGTAGCTACAAATCTTTTTCATATTATTATTCCACAGCAAAATCCAGCACAAACATGCTGTAGATGTAGGCAGCTTCTGCAAAATCTTAAAATAAAAGTACCATTTAGGATGGGAAAGACTAGTTGAAGCAGTTATATTTGCTCATGGTATTTTTTCAATAGCCAGCTTTTAGGAGGAGGGATGTTTTTCAGTCTTTTTCTGCCCC
>VYXH01011498.1:17750-103374 GCA_013397275.1 Burhinus bistriatus | reverse complement strand
CCCCCCCTTCTCTTCTCCTTCAAAAACTACTTTGACATATTTCAGTGTGATAAAAGCTGGACACAGATCCATCTTTGGAAGAGTGTTGGGAGGTAGCGTGGGCTGGGGTTGGGTCAGTTTATTGTTCAGGCTTTTAAGTGGAACTGGAGGAAACTGTGAAATCAAGGTTGTAAGGAGAGGTGAGCAATACATTATTGCCTTTCTTGTTCAGATTACCATTTCAGCTGCAGGGTATAAAAACATGATGAACAAAAAAAATAGAGTAACTTAGTTTTTAATGATTTCAGATAATCCTTTCTCTGTACGTGAAGGTAAAATAAAATGCCAATGACTCTTCTGTGTTTAAAAAAAAATAATCTTTTAACCTTTTGTTCAACATTCTGTTATTTGTTTGTTGTAGTTTCCCAAGGCTATTATGTATTAACAATATCTGCATTGTACAAGTGCTTGCGAATCCTGTTGTTATGCCACACATTTGTGGGACTGCAAGGCCAGCTCGGGTTGCGGTGAGATGTGTTTTCCGCTTGTTCAAGTGATTCTAGAACTCGGGCTTGAAGAACGGTGCGGGAACGGAGCTGTGAAGTGTTTGAACTGCTAGGCTGCGAATTAAGTGACAATGAATGTTTAGAACATCACAATCCCTTCAGGGTTGCATGGGTTAAAGTAATATCGGGTATTTACTTTCAGGCAACTTATATAGCAGGTTTTGTCAAGCTCAGTGTTCATTGTCTTACAGTAAGAGCAACTTACGCAGGAGGAAAGAGATGCTGCTATGGACCCCTTGGCTTACAAACCTTGGCATGTAAGCTTAAAGCTTAGAACTACTGATGTAAACAAGTTTAAGTGCGTATTCATTGTCTGGAGACTTTGGAAAAAATACTGGAAGTTTTCTGGGGAGTAGAGAAACTGAGAGACTTATTTAAAGAAAACAAACAAACAAACAAAGCCCCTTGTAGATATTTGGGGTAGATATTCAATGACAGGCAGAACAGATAACTGTTCAAGTCCTGGAAAAGTTAATGGGAACTGGATGCTTCACTCTTTTTTACCTCCAAAATTACTTCTTGGGACCCTATTATCTATCAAAATGAGTTGCATTTGGATGAGTAGGTCTCAAAAATCCCTGAAGCTGTTCTGAAAATTTTGCTTCTCTCCCTCTGCCCCCCCAGGATTTTCTGGGGGAGGTGTGTGTGAAGGGGGGACGAGACCATTACAGCCTGCAGCTGAAGTATAAATATAATTTATTTGCCAGCTTTAAAATACCATGCACTTCTGGTGGAAGAAACAGTAATCAAAGCAGACGGCAAGTGAATTTGAAGCTGCAGTCTTGAGTATTTCATGATCACACTGCCAAGGTTATTTGGCTGGCTGGCTTTAGCATTCAGTACTCCAGCAGAAGGTAGTTTTGAGATTGAAGGAGCAATTAATGAAAGCATTATAGGAAAGTCTACTGTTGCTATAAACCTCTGCTCACAAGCTGAACTGTGATTTCAATGTCGCACACTACTGCTTCCATTGGTGTTTGTGGGAGAAGGATCAAGGACAGGCAATTCATAACCTCTTGAGATAGACTCCTATGGTCACATCTGATAGACTAATGGAAGAAGCGGCCATCCTTCTGACATCTAACCAATGGTTCCTGCTTTGGTTTGCCTCCCTATTCTATACACTGGTAGACCTACTGGTAAAATAGATGAGGGACAAGACCCTGGCTGACTGCTCTTCTTCCCTAAATTTTCTAGCAGTTTTTAATATGGATCACTTCCCTGTTGTGACAAAGCACAACTGTAGGAGGTGGTAAGCTCTGGCACAGGGGTGGGAAAGATCCATGGGAGCGGAAATACTTCGTGGCAAGAAGCCTCAGCTCTTCAGGTCACTTTAACCATGTGTAGACACTTAAAAGCAGGAGTATACACAGTTTATGACCATGACAATTTTCTTCTCTACTGGCTAAGCTGCAGAGTGGACAGCTGGGACTAACACGCTGCTAGGCTAAGCATGAATGTGCTCACCAGCCCAGTGCAGGCATGTGATAAGTCTCTGCTGGCCAGGCAGTTGTCAGTGAGGCAGGGAGGTGCTGCCTTGGAGTGGGCTGATCCTTGATCTTACCAGGTGTCCATGTTCTGACCCTCTGCTTTTCTCTGAGAGTTTTATGTGTCTTGGTGATATTATTTTTGAGTCCTTGAGTGACTATTTCTGACTCCACAATTTCTTTCTTTATTGTTTTTTTTTTTTTTTTCATTTATTTATCTTGCTGACTTTAGTTTGTGCTCCATTTACAAGAAGTTTTCCTGAGTGAAGTCAAGCCAAGGTCACAACTAAGCCTCAGGTCAGATTCAGATGAACCGCAGAGGACTGGGCTATGAGTTAGTTTCCTTCTTTGACGGTTTGATCTCTTTTGATCATCAAGCCATTGCTTTGTTCATATTAGGGTCTGGCACTGATCTGAGCCTCCACTTATACCTCTGCCTAGTGGGCTGCAGCAGGGTTTGGAGTCTTAATGGCAGCGCTCAAATCAAAATCCAGTACCACAGTGTATGCAAACACGATCCTAGTTAATACCCCAAGTGGCTGCCATTCATCTGGTATGTCAGCGTCAATCCATCACTGCTGAGATTAAGTGGTCATTGCAACATAAGGAAAAAATCCAGATGCAGCAGTAAAAAAGCACTGAGTCATTAGGATGATGGGGAATTTTTCATCCCACGCTTCTTGTGTGTTGTTAACCATTTTATATCTGATTAACCCTCTGTATTTGCTGTGAGTTTTTGGAGTGTCCAGCTGTGTGAAACCACCATTTAACTCTTAAAATTATTTCTTTACTATGCTTTCCTTAGTAGACCCTTTATATCATGTTCTCGCACCAGGAGAAAACACTACTGAACCTTTGAAAAGCTTTAATCTCTGCGGAAACATTTTTGATAGGAAGCATCTTTTATTCCTTTAGTAAAGATCTACAATGATCTTAAAATGTCTTCTTGTTTGTAGGTAATGGACTAATGAAGTATATTTGGACTCTCGTCCTGGATATGTGTTTTTCTATTGGAATAGAGGTCTGTTTTTTATTTGTGTGTGTGTGCAATGATTAATGCATGTGGCAAACACTTATCTACCAATGTTTGAGTGTCTTCTCCTATCCCTAGCCACAATTCTGGAAGAAGTGTGGCAAGATCTATGCTATTTACATCACAATTGTGCTCTCAGGATGAAATTCAAATATCTCCTAAAATTACAGTTCTGGTGTAGCTGGATGTCAGGGCTATGCCTGTGTACTTCCCCAGCGTCATTAATGATTGACTCCCTGGGCAGGTCAGGAACTCCCCAGCTGGTCTCTGCATAGATGAAATGGACTGATTTGTGGCAGTGAACTGACTTGAGACGACATGATTGGCTGAACTTCTAACTTCAAAGACCAGAGCTCTTGCGAGACATTTGAAGGCTCTGTGTTTTCTTCCTGAACACTGCTTGTCTGCCCAAAGGTGCTACACTGGGGGTTTGGGGAGCTGAGTAGCTCTACTTTGTCGCTGCAGAAAGCTGTGCTGACTGGCCTGGATCAGGCATTGCCTCCCATTCATCTGCCAGCTCCCGCTGCCTTGTCAATTCAGCCACCTCTTGCATGAGGGTACTGGTGGGTACACCATCCCGAGCAATCATGTTTTATTCCCTTGGATCATCAACATTTTCCAAGCCATATTCTGTGCATACTTTTCCACCACTAGTGAAGTCCACGTCTCAGAGCAGCCCACGTATCCTGCCCACTACAATACCCTTTCCCAGCCTGACCTTTCAAAGCCTGACCTCTGGCTCCTGCCTTGGCCTGGAGATGGTGGCCATGCTCTGCTGCCCTGTTCAGTCCATATGGGTGGCCCATCTGTGCATATGCATCTTCACAGAGCGGCTCAAAAGGTTGCTCTTTCCCTTTCCTTTAGTTTCACACTTTTGTGCTGCCATGAAAATATGCCTGGCCTATGTAACCTTTTTATTATGTTTGACCCAGATCACACATCTGCATGTCTAATGGTCCAAGAATAACTTTGGGTGTTACATTCTGCCCGGAGGTGTTGCATCTGAGATGCCAAACACCAGCCTTTTGCAGCAGAAGCACACTGTTGAGCCTCTTGTTTCTGATGCTGTTCCTTAAACACCTGTACTTCTCTAGAAAGCCCCTGTGGCAGTTGCCTAAGCATCTGCTTTAGATGGTTTTGGTTTAGTACTCAACTGCACCATTAATGCCTTTCCTCCTTCTCTCAGTGTATCTTCTCCTCAGAAGACATACTGCGGGGGGTTGGGGGGTGTTGTGTGGGCACATCTTTTATCATGGGCAGGCACTTTGAAAGCAGGACTATACACAGTTTATGAATATGGGGCAACTGGGGTAATGCACAGAGCAAAGAACTGGGAGTAATATGCTACTAGCCTAAGCATGAATGTGCTCACCATCCCAATGAAGGCATGTAGTTGGTGTCTGGTGGCCAGGCAGTCCTCAGTGAGGCAAGGAAGTGCTGCCTGCCATTGTCTGATCTTGCCAGGTATCCATCTTCTTGACCCAATTCTCTGAGTTTTATACCATTTCTTGTTGGGTTTTGGTTGTTTTTTGAGGTTTTTTTTGAGTCCTGGACCGACTCCACCATTTCTTTGTTTTTACTCTCCTTATCTTCCTGGCTTTAGTTTGTGCTCTCTCCTTCACAGTGCAGCAAAACTTTTTTTTAGGTTGTTTTTTTTTTTGTTTTTTTTTTTTTTTTTTTTTTTTTTTTTTTTTTCTCCCCCAGTAAAGCAGAGCCATGGTCACGCCACTGCATTTCACACCACTGGGCTTTAGGTCAGACAGCTGAGCCTGAGAACTGGAATGAGGGTTGCAAGCTACACAGCTTCACAGCTGCACTCAGTACTCCATTAAGCGACCTCCACTGCGAGTTATCATGGGCCTGATAACATACACCTACTTCTTAAACCACAGTAAATTGGTCACTTGTGATCATGGGAATTTATCTTTAAATCACAGGAGCAGTCCAGAGAACAGGAAATTGGAGGACTCTTAATCGGCACAGTCAGATTAAAAAGTTGAACTGCAAAGGAGTAGTGCCTGGGTATGGGAAAGAGGACAATGTCGTCATCAACCTGCCTGTTGCTCTTTCTATGAGATGTGCATGTATATTTATGTCCATCAGATACCATCATACACATTTTTTGACCGGCAGTCATTTCCTTCTACCTTAAGCTTGTAGTGTGTGTAACACGTGTATATATATTTTGCCTGTTGAATCAAACGGTTTTAGGCAGAACCATCTAGGTGTTTATAGAAGTAAAATATACCCTCCCCCTTCCAACACAACTATGACCCCTTTTGCTCCCATCAAATGGTAAGCAAATTCATAAATCTCATTTAAATTTTTTTATAGTACTGGACTAGTTTTTTTAGTTAATTAACACTTGCCTGCTTGAAGATCTTTCTGCTGGAAAGGGCTATGTTGTTAAAACTGGTTTTGTCTGCCAGTGAAATGTTAAGAGGTGTTGGAGAGCCACTCAGATGGGCTGTATAATGTTCATATTCTGTACATGTGGGTATCGTAGGTGTAGGTCTGATTTAGTATGGCTGTTAGCCGAGGACATCTTTGTAAGAAAAAAAATTAATCATTCATATTCCTGAAAAGATAGGAGCTGTATTTTCGAAGGCTCCTTATAGATGGACTGTGCTAGCTTATTATCAAATACTTTGATTTCTCACCTCTCTCCCTTCTCACACTTGGTGTGGAGTCAGTGACTGAGCATCCCTAAATGGAACCGTCAGAATCAATTTGCCATTCACCCCTCTCTCTTTCAGTGACTCAAAGACTGTTTTTCTTTTTAAACCTTCTTATTTGTGATTGCAGCAGCAATCATTCGATGTTCCCCGTTTCAGAGCTCTCTGAGCTGAACAAGTTGACTTGGCAACCAGGAAGTGCTTCAGGAGCTGGGAGTGGAAGGCGCTGGCTGGCCGGGTCTTAGTAATGAGAAATGTTCGTACTGCTATGAATCTGTGGCAAACGAGCGCTGCCTGCTCCTCGTTGCATAATGGAGAACACCCCTGAAATTCAGAAGTCCATGAGTGTTCCCCCAGTTCTGCAAGCTGGGTAAAACAAGGGCAAATATATCACACTACTTGTCAGATAAATACCTTAGTGAGCTTACTTTACCAGCTACTCCTTTGCCCCAAGGAGCTGCTGGATAGCAGGGGAGGGAACTGTGGCTTTTCAGCTGCACCGACCTGGTTCAAGGGCATGGGAAGAAAATGCAGTAAAACTGCAACACAAGCTCTGAGGGTTAATAACTATCGCCTAAGCTATAAGGAAAATGACTTTATCATTTTACCTTTAGCAGTATAGGATTTATGACACCCAGGTGAGCAGATCCAGGTGCTGCTCTTCATAAAGCACATTCCCTAGCCTGTATGGGTCATTTTAAGGGTTATCTGTGCACTGTTGCACACAAAAAGATGCTGATGCTGATGTCGTGCCAAGCTATGAACCTGTTGAATTTCCTGCATCATGTTTCTTGCAGGGAGGGACTATCCCTCCTGCGCCTGTGGCTCAGCACCTCAGCCTTTCTTTACTCTTGTGCTCTCACGCATCAGGAGGAAGCAGGATCTGTGACCCCTTGGCCAGTTGCAGCTGGTGCCTGGAGTTGTGAAGGAGGAGAGAGGGTCTGTCCCAGGGCCACCATGCTCAACAGAACCCAGAGCTTAAAATGATGCTGCTGGGAGGCACTTGTCACCAGAAGCCACATTCCACAGGCTCTCCCTCATCGTGTCACCTGATGCACCTGGGAGTCCATATAGCCCAACAGGAGGGTGTTGGAAAGAAACTTGAGAGATCTGAGTTTACTGGTTGTGGCAAAGTATTCAGGTGTACTGGGCTAGAAAGCAGTTTTGTTAAGAGTCTTGATTGGGGAAAACACTGCTAATTGTATTCTGTCATATTTATGACCAGTTGAAGGCAATGCACTGTTCTTTGTGGGAGATTTTACTTTCTGCTTTGAACAGGGTCTTACAGCAAGGCATACAGAATAATTACTTGCTATGAAAAGCATCAAAGTGAGACCAGGATGTCTCTTGAATAATGATGTTTTATTACGAATCACTGCAAAGATTTGTCAAGCTACATGTAAGGTGCAGATACAGAAATACAGGACTCGATTCCACTAACTCTAAGGATTTTACTGTTTCTCAAGCATTTTTTCAAGTAAATTGGTCAGAACAATTTTTTTGCCTAATATTCAAAATGCATATTTCATGAGTTAGTGGTCTCTCAGATCAGATTTCTTAGTCACATTTCTGATCAAAAAATTGGTCTTGCAGTTACTAATCTAATAGAAGGCTTAAATATTTACTTGACACATACTAGTGCTTCGTCTTATAACAATTCTTAGAGTAATTAGATTCAGTGTTTCTTTTTCCAAAAGCATATTTTTGTGACTAAGAAGTCCCAAAGCAGAAGGCTTTTGTGAATGCATGAGACAAATGGAATAAACCCAAGTTTTCTATCAATGCTGGTTAATCCATTAGCAGAAATCTCTTATCTTTATATGTGCTTTTGTGTGTGCTTGAGTCCCAAAGAGGTTCAAACATATGCTTCTGGGATCTGCGGGTTTTGTGTGTGTTTATTAGTTTTATCTTTTAATAGTTTGTTTGCTGTTATGAAATGGTTTCTTTATTGGCTTATTATGGTTTCCCTAAATAGCGGACCTAGAATTTTTACACATGAAAAATAAGGCAACAAGTTCGTTTCTTGGCAATTGCAAAAGCTCACCTAAGCTTTACAAAAAGTATTTTGGATTTCTATCTCTCTGTCTGCGCAATTTTTTGGTCTCTTGCAAGAAGAGGAGCAAGGCTTATAGGAAAAGCTGAGGTGGATTGAATGTCTTTGCAGTCTTATGTCCTGTGGTAGCTCTAAGCCTAATTGGCTCAGGCCCTGGCCTTTCTCTTAACAGGTCTGATGGCATGACCAATGTGGTAATTACTGGGAAAAGAAAGTGCAGCTGTGGCATTAGTAGAGTCATTTGGACTGGGAGGAAAGTGGATGTACTGCATCTCTATGACAGACCATTAAAAAGGAGTCTAGCATTCCTTCTTCTTCTTCCTACCCTGAAGGTCTCAAGCGCTCTCCTTTTACATTTATTATCTTTATAGTGTACGTGCTTGCACAAGACTGTTTCTGCGCCAGGCAGCAGTGAGGACTGGCTAATCCCAAAGGGCAGGCAGAGCAGGAGCTGTGGGTGACCCTGGCACAGACTGTGTGCTCACCCATGGGTTGCTGTCCTGCTGGGTCTGAACCAGGTGGGCAGAGCCAGGGGCTGGTAAAGAGTGAGGAGATGAGCTTGGTCCATGGTCTGGTGGGGGCGCAGCAGATGATGCAGCTGGAGAGAAGGCTGCAGCAGAGGTCCCAGGTCCATCTGGGAGACAGGGCTCGTGATGAGCTGGAATCTCCACAAAAGGTGTCCATTCAGGAGATGAGCTACCTGGAGTGTAGGGCTGAGGCCCATCCAAGAGGCAGGACCAGAGCCAGGCAACCTACAACAAAGCTGAGGCTGGGGCCCTGGGCAGAGGATGTAGGGGAAGGTCCCAGGTGAGGTTAGTCGCGGCTGTTAAGACCTTTTAGTGCCCCCAGGGTCCTGGTGTAACTTCATTAGGTCTCCATACCCTCATGAGCTCTGGGAGCAGGCAGTCCTTTGAGCTTGCTACAGCTGAAATCTTTGCAGCTTCTGACGACTTTGTCCCCTGAGGAGGACAGGCCTTGCTAGGTTTTATGATGATAGATAGAAAATGCATTTTTCATCTGATTACTAAATTTTGGCCTTGTTAGAGGCATTCAAGTTGATTGATTATCTTACAAGCGATGTTAACTCTTCTGGGGTAATGTAACAAGATACGCAGCAAGGTACCACGGACCTTGGACTTCAGGGTCCTCTGAGCTGAAGTGCCAGGACGAGCCAGGTTTCAGACACAAGGCTGTGTCTTGGGTGTTTCTGGGACTTTCTTTGAGAGGACTGCACAGGTCTGGGTTGATTGCCCTTCAGGAGTTTTTATACAGGGAAGACACTCCAAAGCTACAATGTGAATGCAACACTGATTTAGGTAAGGATGCAGCTGGATCAGCTGATCTGATCTTCTAGCCTTCTACTGCTGAAAGGAGATAGTCCTGCCTCCTTCTTGCATTCTCTCATATTCACCCTGAACCCTCCTTGCTTCCTCTTGGTGCAAGACAACTTTAATTTTACATTGGTATGAATACTGCAGACTCTTAAAAGATTCATGCTTTAAAAAAAAAAAAAGGCAGGAAGGAAATCCATATTAAGAGTAAGTAGATCCATGTGTTGAAGTCTGAATATTGGCAACATCATAGCCAAATTTTCAGTACCTTCCCTGAGCTCTGTGCTCATTTGGCTCATCTCTAAACAGCTCTTTGCTGTGAAAGTGAAATGAATTTGCTGCACCAAGGGAGAGGATGGGACAGTGCAGGAGGGAGGAGAATGGGGAAGGATGGAGAACCCCTCCCTGTGGTGCCAGTGGCTGACCCAGGTACTTCTGAAACCCGACCGTGCTCACTCACTTTCACTCCATTTAATTGGCCTCTTCCACCTTCACTTTCACGAAGATGGAGGTCAGTCAGTCACTCAGTCTTTTCCTGCAGCTTCTTTTAACTTCCTGAAACTATTACTGTGAAGAGTTGATTCTTCACACAAAAGAATATTTTATGACTCTATTCATAGATGGAAGGGAATATTAGTACTATATGGAAGTGAATGCAGCAGCATACAGTTCTTTAAAAACGACATTAGAAAATACACATGAAAGTAAAATAAATCCGTGTATGATGTCCAAATGTTAACAATTCACAGTTGAGTATTTAGTCTTCCCTCCTTTGCTAGACTTGGTGCCCTGTTCTACATTGTCCTCTTGAAATGACTGCAGATGTGTACTGAAAAAATAAATGTGAAATAAAGATTCCATTTCAAACTGAGAGGTTACTAACAACTCTTTTCTTGGCCCAAATCATCTGCTTTGTCAAAGGTGTGCAAAGGCTGCGTGAGTCTAAAGGAAACTAGTTCCTTCCTGCACTACTTTTCATAGTCTGCTGGCTCTGTGTGAGCAATTGGTATTGGTATTCTGCTATCAGGCACGGACTATCGAATGAGATTGCGCAAGAGTCTGTCTTCTAATCAGCAATAATATGTGCCAAGTACTTATATAAACATAACAACATAACAATCTCTCTCCCTAGCCAATCGCCAAGGCTAATTGCCTCATGTATCACCTCTCTGAAATGTGTACTTAGTTACTATGAATTTTGCTTTTCTTAAGACACAAGTTTGTGGGTGGATACTTGCTGTAGACATAGGTACAATTAAAGTAAGATAACAATTTCCTAATAATAATGGAAAAATCCCTCTGCTGCTTTGTGTTCCGTGATAAACTCATACCCAGAGCTGGGGGTCAGGAAGAATTTTTCCCTTGGGTGAGATTAGTGAGGACCATTGCTGTGCTTGTTTACTTGCTTGCCTGTTCATTTTTCACCTTGCCTTGAAATGTGGAGAGGGGCCTGCTTACTTGAATCTTCTGGGAATTTTCACCTTTCAAAGCTCCTACTGGTGCAGGGACCTAAAGTATGGCTGCTGCCTTGGGTGTCCTGCCCGTGATCTCTGTCACTGTTCATCTCTGGCACAGTGCACATTGAAGGCCTGTAGCATAATTTGGGGTGTGAGATTGTGTACTGGCCTGGGGTGTGCAAATTTAGAGAGGCAGAAGTCTCACGAACTAAATGTCTTTTTCTTTTTCTGCCTATGATTATGAGGTTGTGGATCGGATGATCCTTACCAGTCCTCATATTACTGCACAATTATGTGGTCTGGATACCCTTAGCACTGAAATTGATGCCACGGGTGGAAAAATGGTAAAGCATCATTTTAATAAAGAATGAATTGTGATGGGGTTGTGCACGAAGCAGCCAGACTGCCTTATTATGTTCATGTGCATAATGAAACATAGATTTTAATTTTTTTTTAAATCCACCTATTTCCTCACTCCCTTGCCCCAAACTCTAGTAATACCACTATGTGTTTGTATGTGTGTAGGCACAATGAGGAAGCAGTGCTCCTGACACGCTGCTCCTTCCGCAGACCAAGATTTCTATTTCTTTGCCCATCCACTAGTTTGATTCCTTTTGTCTCTGCTTCTGAAGCATCCTGGTTTGACACGACATGAAGTCATTCAGGTTATTGGGATGAGGCATGTGTGCAGATATCTGATGGCTTCGTTGCATGTGGGTAAATGCTTCTCTTCTGTGAAGAGTGTTGTAGTGACAATCTCATGGGGAGCAGTTCTGTTCAGCCACATCTTGGTATCTGCATGGTACTGGTGACAACTGGGAACCTCTTCTAGTTTTTCTGCCATTGGTATGCCCTAACACAAAGAGAATAATTTGCATGGCCAAAGGTATTTGGTCATTTAGGTGGTTCTCGGGCAACATCTGTTCTGCTCTTGGCCTTTCTGGGTGGGCTGGGAACACGACGCCCATAGGAAGTAGGTTTATGGAGGCAGCTGTCCACTTGACTTGACATTGCCAGACTTTGGATGGGCAGAGTTCTTGCTACATAGGCATGCACCACCCCAAACTCCTACCTGGTCACTGGGGTATCAATCCTGAAGGAGCCAGAGGAGTGGTGCTTACTGTTTCCAAGCTGCAAGTGAATGAATTACTGGGATCTCTCCTGGTGCGTCACCATTCAGGGCAGGATTCAGTTCCTCTAAGGCTACAGATCCAATTTTTAAGCAAACACATAAGCTAGTCAGCTAGGTTCCCCATGTACTCAAGCTGAAATTCACTGTAGAATGACCCCATCTGTGGAGGTGTCTCCCTAATTAGCTTAGGCTGGAGCCCTGCTTTTCAAATGGCTGGAATTTAAATGAAGTAAATTGCTTTCTAGGCTTCCCATTTTTTGCAAAGGCAGTTTGCTAACAGCTCAGGGTCTGGGGATGAAAGCTGTCAGTTGCAGTACAGAGATTTAGCCCAGAATAGATTAGTAGGAAGTAAAGGGCAGATGACTGCCAAATGGGATGGTACTATGTGCTGGGTCTCCTATACTTCAAATAGTATATGACATATCTACGCTACTTTTGGTACATCTGACTTTTTAAAAAGATGTAGCTTCATATATATTAAAACAAATATAAAAAATCCAGCTGGCAAGGGAATCTTTGGCAGCAGGCCGGTCAACTTGGTGAGGAGGGCTTTAAACTGAAGGCCTCGGGGGTGGGGTCCAAGGTGGCAACGCTCACACCATTGCATCCAGCTGGGGAATAAACCAGGCCAACCAGAGCAGTGACAAATGTTCCTTAGCTGACTCCCCAAGATGAGATCCTGTCCTGGTTTGAGGTAAAACAGGACCAATTTTGTTCGGTAACTTTACTTTTTAGCTAGGTCTCTTCTAACTGCTGAAATTAACAGCATGCTGTGCAGAAAACTGTTCACAGAGTGGTAAGACCAATGTTTATAGTTGATGCCAAGGAACGGTATGCAGAGAGCCTCTTGCTTGTACTTATTGCTATAGCACCCAAGGCCAGCCAACTTTGTTACTTGCCCCATTGGAGGGTCGGAAGCGGAAAAACGTAGCGGGGTCACACCTGCGGGGAGAAGCAGACAGGACAGGTGACCCAAAACTGACCACCAGGGTATTCCATCCCATCTGCCTCATGCTCAGTATAAAAGCTGAGGGATCAAAGGGTCAGCCCTCTTTTCTTCAATGGCCGGTGTCTGNTGGTGGGATAGCTCGCATGACTGGAATGCTGTCATGGATGGCTATTTACTTTTTGGGAAAGACAGGCCAGCGGGGCGAGGTGGTGGAGTTGCTCTCTACATGAGAGAGCAACTGGAATGTATCGAGCTCTGCCTAGGGTTGGATGAAGAACATATTGAGAGCTTATGGATAAGAATTAACGGACAGGCTAATATGGGAGACACTGTTGTGGGTGTTTACTACAGACCACTGGATCAGGAAGAGGAAGTTGATGAGGTCTTCTACAGATAGCTGGAAATAGCCTCATGATCACAGGCCTTGGTTCTTATGAGGGACTTCAACCACCCTGATATTTGCTGGAAAGGCAACACAGCCAGGCACACCCAGTCCAGGAGGTTTCTGCAGAACATTGATGATAACTTTTTGACACAGGTGGTGGAGGAACCAATGAGGAGAGGTGCGCCACTGGACTTTGTGCTGACAAACAAAGAAGGACTAGTTGGGGATGTGAAGGTTGGAGGTTGCCTTGGCTGCAGTGACCATGAGATGGTGGAGTTCAGGATCCTGTGTGGAAGAAGCAGGGCAAAAAGTAGAATTACAACCCTGGACTTCAGGAGGGCTAATTTCGGCCTCTTCAAAGACCTACTTGGAGGAATCCCATGGGCAAAGGCTCTAGAAGGAAGAGGGGTGTGAATGAGAGCTGGTTAATATTCAAGCACCACTTCTTCCAAGCTCAAGATCAGGCAAAGGAGGTGGGAGACCTGCATGGATAAACAAGTAGCTTCTGGAAAAACTCAGACGGAAGAAGGAAGTTTACAGAATGTGGAAAAAGGGACTGGCCACTTGGGAGGAATATAGTAACGTTGTCAGAGTATGCAGGGATGCAATGAGGAAGGCTAAGGCCCACTTGGAATTAAACCTGGCAAGGGATGTCAAGGACAATAAAAAGGGCTTCTTCAAGTACATCAGTAGTAAAAGGAAGATGAGGGAAAATACAGGCCCGCTGCTGAATGAGGTAGGTGCTCTGTTGACAGAGGATGCAGAGAAGGCAGGGTTACTGAATGCCTTCTTTGCTTCAGTCTTTACTGCTAAGGCTGGCCCTCAGGAATCCCAGACCCTGGAGGTAAGAGAGAGAGCCTGGAGAAAGGAAGACTTGATTGAAGAGGACTGGGTTAGAGATCACTTAGGCAAATTTGACACT
The DNA here is from genome assembly GCA_013397275.1 of Burhinus bistriatus. NCBI lineage: Eukaryota > Metazoa > Chordata > Aves > Charadriiformes > Burhinidae > Burhinus > Burhinus bistriatus. The sequence continues at coordinate 89,405 of VYXH01011498.1, read as the reverse complement.
CACAAATCCATGGGCCCTGATGGGATGCACCCACGAGTGTTGAGGGAGCTGGCAGATGTTATTGCAAAGCCGCTCTCCATCATCTTTGAAAAGTCATGGAGAACAGGAGAGGTGCCTGAGGACTGGAGGAAAGCCAATGTCACACCAGTCTTCAAAAAGGGCAGGAAGGAAGACCCAGGAAACTACAGGCCAGTCAGCCTCACCTGGAAAGATGATGGAACAGCTCGTTCTGGGCATCATCTCAAAGCACCTGGGGGAAGAGAAGGTTATCGGGAGTGGTCGACATGGATTCACCAAGGGGACTTCATGCTTGACCAATGTGATAGCATTCTATGATGGCATGACTGGCTGGGTGGATAAGGGGAGAGCAGTGGACATTGTCTACCTTCACTTCAGCAGGGCTTTTGACACTGTCTCCCAAAACATCCTCATAGATAAGCTTAAGAAGTGTGTGTTAGATGAGTGGACACAGTGAGGTGGATTGAAAAGTGGCTGAACCACAGAGCTCAGAGGGTTGTGATCAGTGGCGCAGAGTCCAGTTGGAGGCCTGTGACTAGTCGTGTTCCCCAGGGGTCAGTATTGGGTCTGGTCTTGTTCAACACATTTATCAGCGCCCTGGATGAGGGGACAGAGTGTACCCTCAGCAAGTTTGCTGATGACACAAAACTGGGAGGAGTGGCTGACACACCAGAAGGCTGTGCCCGCCACACAGCGAGACCTGGACAGGCTAGAGTGTTGGGCAGAGACGAACTTAATGAAGTTCAACAAGGGCAAGTGTAGGGTCCTGTACCTGGGGAGGAATAACCCCATGCTCTGGTACAGGTTAGGGGTTGACCTGCTGGAAAGCAGCTCTGCAGAGAGGGACTGGGAGTCCTGGTGGACAAGAAGTTGACCATGAGCTAGCAACGTGCCCTTGTGGCCAAGAAGGCCAATGGTATTCCGGGGTGCATTAAAAAGAGCATGGCCAGCAGGTCGAGGGATGTCATCCTCCCCTTCTACTGTGCCTTGGTGAGGCCACAGCTCGAGTACCGTGTCCAGTTCTGGGCTCCCCAGTTCAAAAAAGACAAGGAACTATTGGAGAGAGTCCAACAAAGGGCTGCAAAGATGGTCAAGGGACTGGAGCACCTCTCTTATGAGGAAAGGCTGAGAAACCTGAGTCTGTTTAGCCTGGAGAAGAGAAGACTGAGAGGGGATCTCATCAATGCTTATAAATATCTCAAGGGTGGGTGTCAACAGGATGGGGCTAGACTCTTTTCAGCTGTGCCCAGCAACAGGACAAGGGGCAATGGGCACAAACTGGAACCTAGGAAATTCCATCTCAACATGAGGAAAAACTTCTTTACTCTGAGGGTGACAGAGCACTGGAACAGGCTGCCCAGAGAAGTTGTGGAGTCTCCTTCTCCGGAGATAACCAAAACTTGCCTGGATGTGTTCCTGTCCAACCTGCTCTAGGTGAACATGCTTTGGCAGGGGGGTTGGACTAGATGATCTCTGGAGGTCCCTTCCAACCCCTACCATTCTCTGATTCTGTGATTCTCAGTACACTCGCTTTTCATATAATCTTAAAAAATCAGATTAAAGCAATAAGATAAATGGAAATCTCATAAGCATTATAGATTTAGACAACAATGGAATTCTAACCATGAAAAATATGCTTGTTGAATCTCTGACTTCTGATTAAAAATAAAATATTAGCTTACACTGCATATAATTCAAAGGAAGCTTCTTCTCTTCACTAGCTTGAGTATGCTGATGATTAAAGTATTCATTATGGGAACCTATTTTTTAATGACTCAGCAGTTTGATCAGAGTAATAGAATTGGTTAGTTTTGAAATATAAATCTGATACATATATAGTGATGGTAGGTCTGTCGCTCATTCCCTGTGGCATAGCCTCCATCCTGCCATTAACTGTGCAGGGACTGTGCACTTAAATTTAGCATTTTAGGGAGGTGATTCAGCTCTTCTACTCTCCTCTCATGACACCCCACCTGGAATACTGCATCCAGCTCTGGAGCCCCCAACATAAGAAGGACATGGACCTGTTGGAGTGAGTCCAGAGGAGGGCCACGAAGATGATCAGAGGCTTACAGCACCTCTGCTAGGTAAAGATAGGCTGAGAGAGTTGGGGTTGTTCAGCCTGGAGAAGAGAAGGCTCCGGGGAGACCTTATAGCAGCCTTCCAGTATCTGAAGGGCAACTACAAGAAAGCCAGAGAGGGACTTTTTACAAGGGCATGTAGGACGAAGGATAATGGCTTCAAGCTGGAAGAGGGTAGATTTAGATGAGATCTCAGGAAGAAATTCTTCACTCTGAGGGTGGTGAGGCACTGGAACAGGTTGCCCAGGGAAGTTGTGGAGGCCCCATCGCTGGAAGTGTTCAAGGCCAGGTTGGATGAGGCTTTGAGCAATCTAGTGGGAGGTGTCCTTGCTCATGGCAAGGGGATTGGAACTAGATGATCTTTAAGGTCCCTTCCAACCTAAACCACTCTATGATTCCATGATTTACTGTTATATGCCTGAAGCTGATAGTGTGGAAAACCCTTCTCCTTCTCCCTTCCCTTTTAAAGTAGTATTTGCTGATTTAATTCTTTCAAGGACAAGGCAGCTTTGCACTGCCCTTCTCTCAAGAGATGGAATAGAACAATCACCTATGTATTGCACATGGTATAAAAAGGTGTTTGTCTGTGCATGCTTGCGTGGTGTGTGTGGGTGTGTGTTGTGTGTATGTTTCAAACCACCCTTCTGCAGCTTAATTTCCATTTATTCAACTGTAGCTGTATCAACAAGGAAAACAGCCAGTTCTGCAAACAGGGTATAGGCTACGTTCATTTAGCATCAAGGACACTTTGATCTGGCCAAAAAATCTAGGGTCTAGCAACTGTGTGGCTGTAGCACACAGTCTATTTCTGGATACCTGCTATGAAGTTGGGAGTTGTTGCTTGTTTTACTTACTAATGTTGGTACGATTGAAGAAGGAGCAGCTGGCTCGGGAAGGGAGTGGTTTGGAGCATACACAGGGTGTTAAGTTGTCATTTTTACCTCAGTGCTTTTTAATTTTTTTTAGCTAATTTGAAGAATTTAGCTCTAATGACAACTGAAACACTTTAATTTGAACTGTGGTCTGGAAAGGATAAAGTGTAAAATCTAGCCAGAAGTAACGCATGCAATATTGTCCTGATTTGAGGTAAGACAGGACCAATTTTGTTCAGTAACTTTACTTTTTAGCTAGGCCTCTTTTAACTACTGAAAATAACAGCATGTTGTGCAGAAAACTGTTCGCTGTCAGAGTGATAAGACCTAGCGGCCCAAACCACGACAAATATACGTAAAAGCAGGTATATACACAACATATATAAGAACAGGGAAAAGCAATGCTCTTGGCTCCTTCGGAAAGGTACGTAGACAATCTACCGTTACTGCGTGGAACAATGGTACGTGGAAAGCCAAATACTGATATGAGGAGGCTGGCATTCAGGACACTGACTGATAAGAAGCTGTTCAAGCAATGCAGGTCAGTTTCCCCTCCAGGCTGGAGAGGAAGGAGCAGATCTTGATCTTAAGAGCTAGGGCAGCTTTGCTGAAGCTGGGGAAGTTGCACTGGTTTGCACCGTCAAAAGGTCTGTTTCCTCGCTCTGTCTGTTGTAGCGTGCCCTCAGCATTTTCACATCATAGATAAAGCATGTCTGTGGATTACTTTAGCACAACAAAATATCTTTAAAACTAACTTTGCAGAAGAGGGAGGAGAGAAGGAGAGAGACATCCAAGGAGGGAAACAACTCACTAGTGGTATAATGAGTGAGTTGGAGAGCAAAATAATGGCTTTCATGATTTGACTGGCCACAGCCCAAATCATCAGGGAGAATGATGCCTGCCAGGGAATCAAATGGGATGCAATGATTTGGGTGCATGTGCTAACTGGCTGTTGCTGTTCCATTATGTGGTTACTTTTCAAGAGGGGTAGTGGGAAGGAACGAAGGCAAATCCACCACAAATTAGGGTGCAATACCTTGAGGATCAGAAATCTCTCTCTGACAAGATGGAAAGGAAAATCTTTCAGTATTGCTTTAATTGTGGGATAGTCCCGGGAATGCTGTGGGAAGCAGAAGTCTGTCATCATCACATGTATATGGCGAAATCATGCAGTGTTAATTCTTTTGCAACCTGTTTTTACTACTGTTACCCCAAGCTTTATTTTGTTGTATAATGGTATAATTTTTATTGATTCTGATTTTGTTTGAATAGCTTTCAAGAATGGCTGCTGTAATACAGAGAATCACATTACACTGGAGAATCATACTTCAGTAGTGTGCAAAATGAGACCAAAAAATCAAATTAAAACATAAAGGCAAACTGAAATCTGATCAGCAGTACTGTTTAGACAAGAGTGGGATTACAGCATTAAAAATGTTTTGCTGTTGAAATTCTATTATTTGTTTTAAAAAACCCAAACAAAAAAACCAAGGAGAAAAATCTCATTTAAAAAGTGGAACTACGCCCAGAGGGAGGGATGCTTTTGGCTTTCATGGACTATATAAGTTAGCATGTGAAGGAAATACATGGGGGTAGGTGCATTTACAGGGGATCTTTCAAAGCCTTCACATTCTCCTTTCCTGCTACAGCCTCTTTCCCATCATTTAACTTTGCAAATGTCCAGACCAGATGCTCCTTTGCCACTTAGTCTTACCTGATTACGAGTTGCACTGGAAAGGTATATGATATGGTAGTTTGTTAATATTGCATTTTTTCTGGACACATCACAAAAGATGGACCTTGCTGTTGTTAGCGAATTATGCCTAGTTGGAAGAGGATCATGATTTATCATGTTACTGTCTGCAGGCAATCTGGAGAAAGTATAGAATCATAGAATCATCTAGGTTGGAAGGGACCTTTAAGATCATCGAGTCCAACCATCAACCTAACACTGCCAAGTCCACCACTAGACCATATTCCTAAGCACGTCTATCTGTATTTTAAATACCTCCAGGGATGGCGATTCCATCACTTCCCTGGGCAGCATTTTTCAATGTTTAATAACCCTTTCAGTGAAGAAATTTTTCCTAATAGCCAATCTAAACCTCCCCTGGTGTAACTTGAGGCCATTTCCTCTTGTCCTATCACTTGTTAATTGGGAGAAGAGACCGACCGCCACCTCACTAAAACCTCCTTTCAGGTAGTTGTAGAAAGCGATAAGGTCTCCCCTGAGCCTCCTTTTCTCCAGGCCAAACAACCCCAGTTCCTTCAGCTGCTCCTCATAAGACTTGTTCTCTAGACCTCTCACTGGCTTCATTGCCCTTCTCTGGACTCACTCCAGAATCTCAATGTCTTTCTTGTGTAAGCTATTGCCAGGGATCCCCTGCTGCTCAACTTTAGTCTCCTCACTAAGCTACCTCTTCCAGACCTTAGATGCCTGAGGCTCTCTCGGTCCTCCAAGGAGAGAAACAGCTTCTCCAAGAGCATTTCAGATTTTAGGAGCTCTGACTCACCTTTAGGGCTGCCTGCTCACTGCAGGGGGAGCCTCAGGGTTCCTCATTTAGGCACGTCAGCTAGTTGCCTAAAATTAGATGGTATAGATTCCTCCTGTGTTTCTAAAGAAAACACCACATTTTGTCTGAGTTGCAGAGGTGCTTGAAATAGTTAAGATGAAGTACAAGCTCAAAATATTACTGTTCTTTTTTTATTTTTCCTGTGCCCGGAATTTATTGGATGTATTTGAATCTTCATCCATGGTGTGAAGTCACTTTAGATAAGAAAAAATGACTGTATATTGGGAAATGTAAAATAGCGTAAATGAATACAATATTCCAGCACAGCGGAGACTGTTTCTTTTCTCAGTTTTTGGTAAGGTGGAAAATGGTAAAGCTTGAAGCAAGCAGAAAGCATCAGAACAGCTGAGCATTAAAAAGTCATATTGCCTTCTGGCTGTCACGCCTAAAAATAACTTAAATGTAGTGGATATTCCTGACAGTGACGATGTCTGATAAAATCATCACAACCTGCAGATGGAGTACTTCTAGGAAACAGTAAAACAAAGAAGGTTTCAGGGAAGAATGCCATCTCTCCATAAACAACCTGCAGTACATAACTGCATTGTTGCTTGTGAGAAATATACCAAGCACCTCTAGGGGACTTCACTTAATTTCTTCTCTGAAGCTGGAAGAACATTTTCTTCAGAGATTTATTGGTTCTTGGTGCATCATTGCCCAGTCCTGAAAAGTGCTGAGCTCTTCTTTGGGATGTTAAATGTTTTTAGGTGACACCCACACCAGTGATGAAAGAGTCCTCTAAAACTGCTCTGAAAAATATCTGCTTGTAAAATTGATTCAGTTGAAGTTTGTGGAAATAAGGTGTTCCAAACAATGTTTGCAAAGGGAGGAGCTGCCTGGTGCTTCTGTGGTCCACTCTCACTGGAACCCACAGTCTCAGGGGTTCCTTACCGCTAGAAATCCTGAATGCTGGGGACCCCTCTGCCTCTCACATAACTGCTCCTCACCTTTGGATGCATAGCCAGAAAGCTTCAGAATCGATACTGTTATCAAAGTGAGTATTAGGGTAAAGAGCAACCATGTAGCTAGATGGAGAAAGGTTTAAAGCAAACAAAGGCAAGAAGTCTTTGTGCTATGTTTAATTAAGCTGTGACCCTCCCTGCCAAAGGATGCTGAGGGTGTTGAAGGTTTAAGCTGATTGAATAGAAAACTTTTGACTGTTTATGAACATAAAGAAAACTCAGCTGGCTCAGGAGGTACCTGAGCTGGAGGTGGCTGGATATCTTGTATCACCACAGCCTGCCTTGTTCTTGATCATTTTTAGCATCTATTTTTGGACAGTGATGGAGATATGATACAGAGCTGAATATAGGACACTGGCCTCCATGGACATTTGGTCTGACCCAGTAGGGCTGCATTTTTTTGTTTTTAATATTCAAAGTCAAGTTGTCAGTTGGTTTAGGGTACCTGAGACACTTCTGAAAAGATTAAGAATTCAGAGATCCTAATTCTGCTAACTTCAGTGATAGGTACTACAAAAGCATATGGATGCCTGAGGTATAAATTCATCACTGCTCTGGTGAAACTTGATTGTGTTAGAAACCAAGTCAACAGGAGCACAGGTATGGAAAAACAGGGGAATAGAGCTCCGGCCCTGCTGAAGTGAGGGGGAATTTTGCCCTTGACTTCCATGGGGCTAGGATTTTAATTAATGCTTTTTTTTCCCCTTTCTCACACTGCAAGAGCCAGTGGATACAGGACTGAAATAACAAGTCTCATGCCTTTGAGCTGATACATAGAAGTATTTCTCTGTGCAATTAATTTTCAAAGTTTATGCTTGGGAAACTATTTGGGTGTAAACTGCAATTAAAAATCTTTCAGTCTTGCTGAGACACATTTACATGCATAATATGCCTTTTTATACTGCAGGGCAGAAACAAACTGCCTAGGGATAGGAAGGACGGTGTTGCATATTTGTTTGTTATAGGTGGCTGTTTTTTCACAATTTCCTCTAGCATGTATGCTGGCGGATGGCAGATTGGATGGATCATTGGTTTAATTTGATATGGTCGTTGGTTGAAATAGACTTCCTGAAAACATGCAAACTCTTCTACACATTGAAAAGTAAAGGGAAAATATTCAAGTAACTGCTGTTTTATGTGTTGACAAATTAAATGTTACCATGGATACCCTGGTCTGTTTACAGCAATAATAATAAATATTTTCAATTCACACTGTGCTTTTCATCTCAAAGGATCCCCAGGTGGTTTACAAATGACATACATGGATTGCTCTACACGGCACTGAACTGCAGCCACAAGAACTGCTTAACAACTTATATTGGTACTGGCTGGCAGTGGAAGGTAGAATATGTACTGTACCTCAAGTGAATCTGTAGGGATTGTTTGGGAAAGCAGAACATAAATGGTAGAACTGAAATCTAGCCAAGAGCTGAACAGCAAAATGCAAAGAATCAGATAGGATCAGGTATCACATTACTGATACGATTTAGTAATTCTTTGAGCAGCCAGATTAAATTTTTACTAGACCTGGGAAGAAACTGTTCCCTTCTTGAAAAACTTGCAGGTCAAAACATTTCCCTTTTCACCCCGAGGTGAGTACCTCTGCAGTTTTGAAGGGAGAGGGCATCCCACTGCAAACAGCCAGTTTAGGACTCCCTCCAGGGATGCTGGAGATCCAGCTTATGGCCATGTTTGATCAGTTCGCCCTGATAAGTGACTACTGTCTTTGCCCTTCCTGGGGGAATTGTTCACTTTGACCTAAATAAGCTTATCAAATTATAACAATTATTTGAATTAGTATTAGTTGGGGCTTGAACAAGGTAGTATTGCAAGGTAACTCAGGTGTGCACAGCTGCTGAACGGCTGGGTCCTTATCTCTCTGGCAATGTGTACAAAGTGGCGGAAGCCCCCATGAAGGAGATCAGGGATGAGCAACATGGTAGTAGCTTGGTGACCTGGATATTCTCCTGAGAAGAGAAATGCTAATAAAACTCTTCCGCTTCCTAGGTGAGTACACAGTCCAAGCCAGGGAGCAAGTGAGACTGTGTCCGCCTGTCTTTTACGGAAGAAAGTTTCCCCTGGAACTCAGATACTTGACTGAAACTTCATGATCGTCACTGGTGTCTTCCCACAATTTTTCTTCAATGAATCAATGTGTTATGGCTTAAGAAAAAAAATGGTGTCATCAAATAAATAAATTTTAAAAACCCCCAACCCCTGCCAGTTCCAATATTTACCTTTCCTTTAGATAACATTTAACTGTGCTTTCTAGATACAGCATGAGTAATTCTCTATGCCTTTGCTTTCTTGGGCAGAGCATTAGCGCTTATGTAGGTGTGTGACCTATATAACCAGTGACAGAGAAATTGATTCCTTAGAAACACTTTATACTCAGACTGTTTTTCTATGTTATGTAGGAGATGCAGCTACATGATGGAGTCCAGTGAACTGCTTGAGAATTCTTCATTGTGGTGGCTGCCTTTATAGCAGCAGCTCTTTTAAATTACTGAGCTGTGCCTACTCTTCTGAGGTCAAAAATAATTGCAGGTGCAAGTGATGGAAAGGTTATGTCTAAGTAGTTGTTATTATTTCACACTTCAGTCTTGAAAGGCCGAGAAACCTGGAAGACCAGGTCCTCCTTCCTGTGAAAAAACCCCCTCACTACTAACAGCCTTTTTCTAATGAACTTGCCTTGTATTACTGAGCATCCAAACCATTAAAAAAACTGTTAACAAAAAAGGTCTGTTTGGCTGAGGCTCTTCACTGGGCTAGAACTAAATGGAATTTAAATTCACTACTGGAGTTTGGTAGTGATTCTCTTCAATCCTTTGAAGAGAGGGGATTTTAAAAGTGCAATATTTCTATCTGACTTTAGCTTTTGTTGAGAAACCAAGGTAGGCTTGAGGTTTATACCTTAAACACAGACTAGGTTTGCCGTTATTTTGTAAACCTTCTGGTGTGCTTTGGGCAAGCTTTTAGCAAACTGTGTCTCAGCTATTATTTTGATAGCAGTCTTCCTGAAACTCAGTGTTTCCATGTGGTTTCCACCCAGAACAATGCAAAACCTGATGAATTTACCTGGAATTAGCTTTTATGCTTGGGAACCTGAAAAATTGGAGCAGTTTAGTAGCATGTTTCTATATTAACACATGCAGCAGAAAAAAGAAAAGGATTGCACAGATCTATGTGAACTGGAATCATTAAGACATTGACAGTGTTTTCTTGGATACCTATTTATAAAACCTTGGCTTGCTGCTAGCCTTCTGTGAAAACTTTGCCAGCCTTGACTCTAAATTTTGTCTGTTCATAGGACAGGGATGATTTGCCTGCCTTTTTCAGTGGATTGCTGCAAGCGCTCTGAATCACGTTTTTAAACAGCATTGGGTAAAAAAACTGCAGAGAGGAGTTTACAAACCACGTGATGAACCACCAGGAGGAGGAAGAGCTCAGAAGACTTTTTGTGTGTGCGTGTACATTTTGCTCCGTTTATCATCATTACCGCTAAATTACTTTTGTTGTTTTCCCACAGTCACTTATGCTCTTACTTACTGATAATCTCTTGCGTTCTGCTGTCAGTTGTTTCCAGAGACTTACTGTTAGTATAAGTAGTAGATGATTGATGGTGTACTGTAATCTTGGGTTGATTCATTACATCTCGAATGATTAAAACACGCTGCTTGCATTTGAAAGGCTGAAATCTGAGCACAATTTGCTGCAAGTCAGAAATCTCCATGAGCGAGGGCAGCCACAGAAGCAGGGGCTGCAGCATAGCAGGGAATACAAGGAGCATCAGTGGGTAGATCACCGCAAAATCTAACCTTTCGTCTTTTGTTAATTGTGTGCTGAACTCCTACACAGAGATTTGACAGATACAGCTGGCTTATTGACTCAGTAGTCTCGCACTAATTGACTACCGGTTTAGATACCGGAGCCCCTAACCAGTTGTTAAACTCTGAGTAGGCACGTCGGTAACATGCCAGCGAGAGCGTTTGGGGGAGGAGAAAGCTGCTGGGTGCATGCCTCTTGGATTCGGCTCCCCGCGCTGGGAGATGTGTGAAGTTGGGTGTGCGTGCTGTCACAGGCAGATATTCAAGGGCAGCTAAGAGCGAGCTCGAGTGCTCTGCTTCCAGCAGGGAGAGAAAGACTGCTGCCGAAGGTACAAGCTGGCAGGATCATGACAGAGCCAAGCAGCAGAAAGGAAGGATTTAAAAAATGCCGGAGTGCTACTTTCAGCATTGATGGCTATAGCTTTACAATTGGTAAGCCTGATTTAATTACTCTTCTTTCCTTCATTGTCTCTCTACTCCTCCTTTCCTCTCTTTCTTTACAGCTCCAGTAAGTACAGGTAGAAGACAGCTGTTGACAACTGCCTTTTGTCAATATATGTCTTTAAAATGTATAGATATCCTGCAACGCTTGTTTGGGTTTGTTTTCCATTCTGATTTCTGTATTTTCTTCTGCCCAAGAAACTTGCCTTTGATACGCAGCCGCTCTAAGATACGCAGCCGCTCTAAATCCTTTCGCTGGGTTTTGGCACGAGTTCACTGAGATGTTTGCAGAACTTTTGTTTTGGAACCTTATCTCAGGAAAGCCTGGGCTTCAGGATTGCAGGTTTCCAACTTGCTAGCTGCGTTTCCTTCCGATGAGCCCAGAAAATAACCCTTGGGAGCCTTGGCTTTGTTTCCAATATTTCTTTGTTCACTTAGCAAGTATTTCCAAATTCTGTAACCTTTTGCCATTTCTCAGTTTGCGTAAAGATGTATGTAACAGTTCTTGTTGCCTCTCAAACACAAAAAGCAAAGTTGCTGGGGCAGGGAAAGATGCGAGGAGAGATTAGGAATTTTAGGACTGGTTGTTGTAGCTGTTTGAAGACTGCAGTTTATTGTTTGTGTTCATTGTCTTAGGGAAAAGTGAGGCTTCTCAAAGCGACAGGTGTCTGTGTAGTTTTCCAAGAGACTTGCTGTACAGAAGTTAAAATCTAAGGATTCCCTGAGCAGGCTGCTCTGCTAAAACTGCCTGTCTCGCTAGGCTACATTATATAAATCCCTACAGATCTTAGAAACAAAGCAAGCTTACATCCCCTTTTAATGTTTAGTTGAAATCCAAGGTAAAATACGTGAATAATTCACATGCAATACAAATTCCCCTTGAATACCTTTAAGATGATAGAGATTCTACTTCCTTGCAGTTGTGAAATCAGGGAAGCTTTTTCTGATTTCTACTAGTGTAGCTGGGTCACGATTTTATCTAATAATGGATAGAAGCTTTTTATTGGTGTTGGAGGAAGTACCTGTTTATCTATTCCTCTGCTTTATGGAAAACTTGTTTTGCAGTCACTAACATCATGCAAACATTAAACTTGATGAAAAATATTGAAGATGGAAACGTATGTTTCATTAAAATATCTTCATGTCGTTATCTGTTAATGTGCATATAAGCATTTTAAAGGTGAAGCTGCCAGGAAAATGCTACTTTTCAAATCTCCTTCTCTAATGGGAAGGTGGCAGTCCCTCCACAGGTTAAGTTGCAACATGCTCCCTTTTGAACTCCCTATCATAATCTCTCCCCTTCTCAGCATCATTACTAATAGTGTTATTTCATCAGTTTGTGTTAGTCTGGAGGATAAACATTTCCTTTTTGACCCTAGGCAGGAGAGAACACTATCTGAAGACACTGAACATTTATGACTGTGCCTAATTATTTTGTCTATTTATGAACACACCAACAAGATTGCTGTGTTTGTTGCTCCGCTGTCTTTATTGCTACTCGTGTTCACAAAACAACGAGACCAAATTTTGGATCAAATGACTCAGGTTTAGAATTGCAGCTTCTTCAGCTTCTTAGGACAGTTGTTGCATAGGAGTTTCTGTGCTATTTTCTTCTTCTGTGTTTGGTGCACACAGCCAGCGTATTGATTCTGTGAACTGTGCATTATATAACATTTATTTTTGTATCTGGGCAAATGTGCATTGGATTGACTCACACAACCGTGAAAATTTTGTAAACATGCTATCTAGTATTACTAGTACTGTGTGGTAGACAGACCTTAAGGATTCATGGATTTGTTAATCTTTATACCGAAGAAAATGAATGTATCCAAAAGATCCCACAGCAACTTTAGAGTGTCAGGGATGGGCTTAAAGTTATTTTTTCCATCAGATGAGACTTCTGTGTAGGTATCTAGTTCCAGGTATGGCAAATTTTTGAGAAGTTCTTGGGAAATGCTGAGCTGCTGCATCTGCTATCGAAGTGTCAGCTGGGAGAAAAGGCTGATACTCTTGAGGAACACAGAGTAATATTAAGTTGAGGCAAATGAGTTTCCATTTGTGTGCAAAAAAAAAAAAGATAATATTTTGCATTGATTCACCCCTATTCTAACTGCTAAGAAAGGATGATCTTCAGTGTTTTGAAAAATGATCACTTACAACGAGACTTAATGAAAATTTTCATGGAAGACCTGGGCCTAATGTCAAACATGAAAGTATGTGTGCATGGAAGAAGGCTGGTGCAAGAAATGCTCCTTGCTGATGGCTTGCCTCATGTCTCTGGAGATGGTCAGTGCAACCTAGTGCAGCTTCTCAACTGCTCTGATTTTCACCATGGTTGCTTACAGTGCTGGCGGTGGGACAGGAGAGTTGTGCACTTCCAAAGGACTTCACAGATCCTGTGGAAGAATCTGGTCTGTCATACCAGAAAGGCAAATGTATGCCAGTACTTGATAGCTTTCTTCTGTACAAAGACACAAGGTAGTTGCAAATCCCTTTGCTCCAGACACCACCCTTGCAACAGAGACCCTGAGGAGGACTGAGGTGTGCTACTCTATGCCCACTGAGGATTTCTGTGCAGTTTTGGACATTCTGCTTTTATGGCCTTTTTGCACTGGCGGCATGATGGACTATAGTGGAGTTACAGAGTAAGCCATTTAGTGGGACCATTCAAGACAGGAATCATGCAATTTAGTTCGCTCTAGAAAGTTCCATGTATCTCAGATGAAGGCTTCAAGATCTTTATTTTCCATGGTCTACGTCAACAAATTTCAGAGTCTGTGAAGTTTTTGTACGTACAAGTTATTGTATTTGAGCTCTTGTTTAACTTTGGCAAAATTTTCCTCCACTAAAAGTAAAATGTAACAGAATGGCAGCTGAGTTTGAAGGAAAAGAAATTCAGAGTTAAGGCCGAGGGTTTTTTTGTCCTTGAAGGAAAAGAAATTGAGAGTTAAGGCCGAGGGTTTTTTTGTCCTTGAAGGAAAAGAAATTAAGAGTTAAGGCCAAGGGGTTTTTTGTCCTGCACCTTGTCTCATCACTCCTGTGCAAATGAAATGCTGCTAAATAAGAATGCCAGTGTGTTATTTACTGACTTTGCTTCTGTAATTGACTGACTAAAGGTGCAAGACAGAGAAACATCCACTGTCTTTAAACCTGGGAAAATGGTAAACACAAACATTAACAAGAGGATATTTTCTTTCTGCATTTATCACCTTCCTATGACTAAGAGCTAACTTCATTAAAGCTCCCACTCTCTGCTTTTCATATCCAGAAGCACCTGGCAACATTGTTTTGTCCTGTCCAACATATCTTATAAATTTATTTTTATAGGTTAGAATGAATTGAAGAGATGGGGAGTTCTGCTGTAACTCAGGTGTTAGTGGAGAGGAGGGATGTGGCACTGAAACACAGTCTAGCTCACAGCAGTTTTTTCTAAATCTTGCAGTAAAGTTTCTTTAGGAGGGTGCTGTCTCCATTTTGCATGCAAAAGCTCTCCCTCCAAGTATTACAGAAGATCTGAGTTTTGCTTGGTGATGCTTTTGGGCCCTATTTTGAAATAATTCTTTAAAAATGTTGTTTTCTTAATAGAGTTTCTCATGTTGCAGTTCACTACTTGAAACCCATTTGAACATCCCTTTCAATGTCACAGGTAGAACAGCCGAAGTAGTTCTCGCTGGTCCCTCTGGCAGTTGACTTCAGAAACGTGTTCTGTGTTTTGGTCAAAGAAAATGTTGCTTGAGGAGCTGCGTGCGCTGTGTTGGTCTGCGTTGGGGTGGGAAAGATTGGAAGCAAACTAAATAGTGAACTCAGCTTTATTAGGATAAGGAAAAATACCTTCAGCTCTGTGTTGCGTGCTTAACTTTTAAAGAAAATGATGCTGTGGATTTTCTGTTGTTCTCTCTTGAAAGGTTGTCCATTAGGAGTGAAATAGACAGGAATGGGTTTTTAAAATTAATCTAGAAAGAAACCAGAGAAATAAGAGCTGTTTCATTTTTTGTATTGTATTTTGGCCAGAGAACTGTGTACATTGTAGCAATTAAGTTAACTGTTTTGTTCTTGTGTATTGATTTTCAGCCTTATTAGAGTTTGTCATTCATCTGAGGGCAACGGCACCTTTGCAACCCACAAAAGAGGCGGGTTTCAGCAGAAGGCACCCCTAGGCCTGTATGCAGTGCATTTTCATGGAGATTTGCTTTAATTCTGCCCTTAGTTGCTTATAATAAAAAATGTCATTCTGACTGAAAGCACACTGTAATTATAAGGTGCTGACAAATCTCTCGCTAATTCTGCATGTGCGTCACTCGCAGCCTTCCTTCAAAGGAGGTCTGGGAGAAATGTCTGTCTGTGGGGTCAGTCTGCTTTTGGGGAGGGGAGAAAAAATGCCTGTGCAAGAACAACGTCCCTGGCAAAAAGGTGAAGGGGGGATGCATACCCACCACTCCTGCTGTGGATTATAGCATCTACTTGTCTTTGTACCTAAACTCTGTATCATTTTCTTTGTTATGACATAAGACAAAAGATTTAAAACACAACAACAAAACCCCCCAAACTTTGCTTTTCTTTCCTCCACTTCTCTCTGTCTCCTCATAGACCTTACTATGAGAACAGCCTCTCAATAAGAGTTGATCGGAAGCACTGATGATTTCTGTGTGAACAGTGGAATATTTTGTCATCTGAAATCTACGAACTGGGAAATATAAGTAAGTTTACTAATGTAATACAAAGGATGTGACATTTTTAATGTCTAATGTAGTTCTAATAGACTATAAAGAATAAAAACCTCTTCTAACATAGTCCTACTCCCAACAAATTCACCTAAAGAAAGCTGTCAGCAAAGAGATTGTGAAACAAAACTCTAAAGTTATGACAGTTTTTTCTGCTCCCTCCATTACAAAGTTGTGTTTTAGCTTCAAACTTACCTGGTCCCTGTCTGCTCTGCCTGAAAATACACCTGAAAGGAGTCTGCATAGTTGGCACGTCTACAGGTGAGATATCCAGCTGGCCATTTGTGTGGGGTGGGTGATCTCTGCCCCTAGTGATGGGCAGCAGGAATTCCTGCTGTTAGCACTTAACCTGTAGCTATTTCTATAAAGGGGTGAAGATGGTGATTTTGGTGGCATCTCTGGGATCTCGATATTACACTGACATCTTTGATGTTGCAGGGGTGGACTGCTGGAAGCTGAGGAAGCAATCTCTGAAAAGACTGCAGGGCTCGTTTTTTGCATGGCAAAAAGGCTGGCAATGTTTTCCTGGAGCTCTGCCCACTTGCTTCTGTGGATGGTCTGCCTTATCAGTGCTACCAGCTGTTGACAGCTGTGCTCTGCTGCCTGTATGTTGGCATGCAGAAACACAGCGAGTGTTTGGGGCTGTCCTGTTCTCTGTCAGAGTTGTTGGGAGGGAGAGGTTGCCATGCAGGGTTGCACAACAGGTTCATCAGCAGCTCACAAAGGATCGGGTTCAGGTTGCAGGTCCCTGTGACAGGGTCACAGCAAAAGTGCTGGTTTCCTTCCTCCTCTTGATTTTGTTTCTCAGGGAAGCTGCAAACAGTAAAACCTTTGCGGCATGTTTTGGTGTGAGTGAATGGGTATCCCTGTTCTCTGCAGCTGAGTTTCATACACAGGAAAATAACCTCCAGTGCCCTGGGTGAAGAGAGGTGTTAATAGATAAAACCATTATCATCATTGTAAGGAAGTGTTCCTTTAATTACTTCATATGATTTTTATTTTTATTTTTTTTTAAGGTTGGCAAATTACATATGTCCAGGTCTTGGTGCTTGGTCACCTCTGAATCTTGCTTCAGGACTAATGTCACCAAATGGTCTAAACCCCTCATTGTGTTGGGAATAAGATTCACTAATGGGAAGTAGCTATGAAAACTGGGCAGCAGAGCCCCCAGCACAAGGTGCAACTAGGGCAGAAGGTGGAGACGCCTGGCTGGAGATGGGGACTCTTGTTCACTTTGTGCCAGATCCCACACCCACCATGCTGTTTGTCCCCCTGCTCATCTCCTGTGAGGGAAGGAAGCACAGTCTGTCCCCTTCTAGAAATGACAAATGATGGTTGCTCCCTACCAGGAGGGACCCCATCTCATTATGGTGAGAAATAGCATTGCCTCTGCTTTTGTTTTCTCTCTGGTCTTTGACCAACTGCTCCTGCTCCCAATGCCTTCTGAATTGATGCAGTGAGATTAATTACAAATTTCAGATTTTCTAGAATGTCCAAAGTTCAAAAGAATTAAACAGGCATGAACTCTTTTGTGCTTTTTGAGCTCAGTTTTAGGCAGGCAGCCAGGCCTGCTCCTGAGCAGGCAGGCTCTGACCCAGAGCAGCCTTCCCTCATTTGCAGCCCCAGCCAGTTCCCTCTCCCATGTTAAAAGCCAGAGGTCTGCATCCTCCTCCTTGTACAGCAGTAAGGACCAGAGTCTAGGAGCTTTCAAACCTATTTGCCTTTTGGGATTTGCATTTCTGCTGCAGATCTTCTATTTTAAACCCTTGTGCTGTACTAATTGGTCTATTTTCCTGATGCAGTGTAAATGCAACCTCAGTTTTCCAAGTTCTGTAGCTCTGCATGAGTAAGAAAGCAAAAGGCTCCTGGACATATCCTGCACTTATTTGTGCACTAGTGTAAATCAAGTCAAGAGGCAGGATCCTGGCCAGTGGTAAATCTGCATCACTCCACTACAGTTGGGAGAACTGCAATGATTTAAATGAGCAAAGGATCTGTTCTGGACAGCCTTTTCCAGTTAAAGCAAACGCTGCTGTAGGTTAGAGAAGAAGCTGCCCTATGTACAATGAAGGTAAATCATGCAGTATTTCCACGGCTTGCTTCCAAGACTCCATCAAGATTATGCTGATATGATTTTCCTCCCTGCTTCTCCCTGCCTGGTGACAGGGGTTGTATCTAACAATCCTGCTGAAACTCAATCCCAGATTTCTAATAGCTACAGGCTCGAAATTTTCAGGCCTGGGAACTTAACCCTCGTGACTACATCAATAGCCTTGTGCTATGGCTGTGTGTGAAGTTGGAAGTGTAATAGGGGGAAAGTTGTAGTAATTACTGAACAGATGCACTTAATGAGGTCTCTACTGGCTCCCCAGCTGGCCCGTCCAGCCGTGCACTGGGACAATGTGACAGCAGTCACTCGGGTCGTTGTGTGACATCACATCCTCCCTCTTGTTGTCATAGCAGCTGCAATCAGCCCCCTGAAAATGTCCCTCAGGAAGGCTGCAAACATCATCTCTCTCCATTAAACAGCAGTGCATGGTGCTCAGTCTCTTGCTGCTGCTGCTGCACGGCGCTACCTCTTATTTCTGTTGATGTAGTGCCCTTTCCAACTTCCTCCTCTCCCCCTCCAGCGATGCAAAGCAATGAGACCTGTCAAATGGTGTGTTATTGGGGAAGGGGAGAGGGTAGATAACTTGCTCAGCCAGTACCACTAAACTCAGTTTCGATTCCAAATGCCTCTCTGCATTCAGTAGATTTACAGCCAGTATATACTCATCAGAGGTGAGGATAAGGAACACTGGCTGGTTTCAGGTTGCGTATCCTTTCTCTTTTAGTATTGACAATGAATGCTTATTAGGAGTGAAAGCTTTCCAAAATCAAATTTTACTAGTTTCTTCCCCTTGTATATGGGTAGCTGAAGTCCTTGCAGTTTCCCCACATGGCATGCCGATTGCTTTTTATGGACTCACTTTTTCTCATTCTTTTTTTTATTTTCCATTTCTGTGTCTTGTAATCTTGAACAGCAGTAATGGATCTAGTCCCCAAAATTTGCAGTGGTGTTTTCTTCTTTATGCTTTATCCTTTTGCCTCTTCTATTTTGTGCTTCATGAATGCCAGTGTGATTTAGTTTGAATCATGTCAACTGAAAACTAAACTTTCTTGCTTTTGTCCCATCACACAGCTAAGTGCATACAGAAAATTTCCAGGGATTTTTTTTTTTTTTTATTGCTGGTTCAAGTACAGCAAATTATTAAACCACTTTGGAAATAGATTTGAAGTAAAGATTATAAATATGTTAACTTTCTCTGAAACTACTTGCAGCAAATTGTTCTTCTGCTTAGAATACTGTTGGAGTTTTGGTTTTTTTATGATCCATGTAGACAAAGACAAATGATTTACGGATACCAGGCAGATATCCTTAAGAAAACCTAAAAGGAGATTTTCATTCAGGCTGTGATTCTGCTCTTGGATGTGCACATGAAACCTTACTGAAGCTGCAGAATTTTCAAACAAGTGGTCCTCAGTTAGTTGCAGGCTGAGGAGCTCTGTTGCGTAGTGATAAAAGTGAGGTCTGTGATTAAATGAGACCAACTTGTATTTTCCTCAAATACCAGGTGGGTACAATTGCAATCATAACACTCTAGGAAGTGAGCAAAGAATGCAAATGCATGGAAAAAAAGGACTCCCTGAAATTTATAGGTGCTATTGTCAGCTATGCTCCAAATGCAGTGTTGTTTTCCTCTCCCATTAAAACCAGTGTTGTGCAGGATAGGATGTTTTATACACTGCTGTGCATGATGTGAATAGCAGAATACTAAGCACATTTAGTTTTTATTGATTTCCTCCCCCACTCCCAAAGCTGTGATTATTCCGGACATGTATACTGTTAATAATCACTATTTTCCTTGAAATGTACTCTGAAAATGGGATCTTTAGGATGTTCAGACTTCTTTATTTGCCCTTTTTTGGTGGCACTGTACTACATTTTATTAGTCTACAGCAGGGAGATGGTCTTTTCTCCCAACTGCTGGTCCTTGATTTAAAGACAATCTTTCTTTCCACCTTGAACATTACCATAATTCAGAACTACAGATCTTGTAGGCCAAATTATGTTCTGACTCTTATGCAACCCTGGTAACTCAAAACATAATTTGGCCTGCAGTGTGTATAATTTTTCTTAAAACTGCCGTATGAGCAAATCTAAGAAATCTCTGGCAAAGCTGTGGGTTTTTTTCCTTGCCAAAATCTGGAATATTAAAATAGAACTTGATAATCAAAACTGATTTCAATCTGAGTCATAGGGAGGATGATCTATATTTTATAGTCCATGTACTATATATCTGGTGTATAGTAAAAAAAGTGTTCAATGTGTATATAACTGTAACGGAGCACAAGGGATCATGGTAGATTCTACTGCTGCTCCTGGGAACATAAATAATTTTTCAGCATTCATTTACAGAATCTCATTTCATGGCTCCTGAAATAAGAAAAGCGGTGGGATTTTCCAGAGCCCCAGCTGTTGGCTAATTCTGCTGTAACAAAAATCAATGGATATCTTTAGAAAGTCCAGAACAGGACACCCTGTGCTACTTTTGAAAGTTCCTTTGCAGATAAAGAGTTAATTTCTTTCTGGTAACCTCAACACTTAAATAGAATTCCAGCAGGAAATACCTAAGACCTAATGACTGCTGCTAACCTTAGCTTTTAGTTGATTGTCTGCTTTTCATAAATTATGCAGCATATATAGATCAACTGATAATCAGCATCTTGCTTCACTTCAACGGAACGAATTCTGAGTTTTCACAAGCATAATTCAGAGTAGATTTAAGCTGAAAGTGTTTAATGACACTTGGGTGCATGCGTCTTCTGCAAAAATGATTGATTTTTTCACGCTGTGAATTTCTGATTGTGAGAGAGGTGGATATTAAGGCAGTTGTTTTACTTCTTCTCCCTATTAAACGTAGGTAGAAATGACTACATGGAAACCTCCTGCCTCACAGTGCAAAGCCACAGCACGCTGAGGTGTGTTGGTGCTGCAGTCTAGCGTACTTGAACAATGATTATCCCAGAATCTGGTTGAACAGGGGGTGCAGGAGCTCCTCTGTGACTGCACTTTGCAGCCCGCTTTGCTGCAGAGAGCAGACACTGATTGCTGGTAACTTTTGGCTATAAATTTGAGTCCTTTCCTCTTGGCTGGCCCGCTGCAGGAGCAACCTCTGGGAGAGCCACAGGACAAAGGCAAACAGCTGGAGGAACCCTTACAAGCCATTGCTGTTTAAAATGCCACCTGGGAGTCATCACAGCAGCCTGGGGAAACCAGGGGATCCTAGCTGTTATTAAGTGTACACAAGTTTCACTTGGACAGGGTGAAGCTGCGACTTGACTATGGATCCACGTCAGCTGGTGTTAGATCCTGTAACTAAACAAATGCCTGTCCAGTCTGCTAACGCTCCCCAGCATTCCTCCATTCCCAAAGTATCAACAGATTATTATTATTACAGTTGCTAGGTGGCTTCATGATATTATTCCTGTCTCCATGGCTAATGCTTAAGGCTTAATTGTTCTTTAGTCAGGGGAAGTGCAAGTACTGAGAATGGCAATTAGAGCACTGCTGATGACTTGGATCCACTTGCTTCTGGAAGATGTTCCTGTCAGCTTGACAACATGATCAGCGTAAATTTTCTTTCATGGGAGAATATGTTTATTCTTTAGTAATGTTTGCTGCCTTATGTTCCAGTCTAATGCTTCCTATTAATTAGAATTCATTGTGCCATTTAAGTGAAGTGGCATTTTTGAAGTGAAATTCTGCACGACGACTTGTCATTCACTCTCTGATTGTGTTTGCCTCCTTGCCCTCTGAAGCAGCAACAATAATTTGAGCCTTCTGTTTTATTAACTGTCATTTACAGTAACACTTTAGGTGCATAATTATTTTTCTCTAGGTCTGCACTGATGCTTAAATGAAACCTCTGGGATGTGTTCCCAGCTGGTTGTGTGTTTACATGTTGTATTCAGTCACTTGCATTTGATCTCTTTTATGTTGTTTGTGGCAAGCAAGTTTTGCGTCCTTTTGGGAAGTTTTTAGCTGTGATTATTTCAATGTTTATTAAGCACTAATCCGTTCAGATGCTTCAGATAGGCCTTCTCAGAGAACGCTTGTATCTTTAGGTCCCTAAGCCAAGAGGCAAAGGAAATTTGGCCTCTGAGCACTTTGGGAAATTTTGCCTGTAGTGCATAGGTGCTGTTACAAACATCTTTTTGAATTGGGAAGAAGAGGATGTTTCTGTGTTGGTGAAAAGAGTGGAAGGGGGTGGGGGCAAGATTTTAGACTTGGGGTTGCACATCTTTCCTCAGCCTCCATAGTCCTCTCAACCCTTTGGCCGTAAGATGCCCGAGCCCTGCCGCTTGCTGGCACTGCTGCTAACCAAGAGGAGGGGATGGAGGTTTTTTTGGCATTGAGCATCTTTCAAAGGAACCTGGAGGATGGAAGAAGGGAAGAGAGGACATGCTTTGGGTGTGAAAATCTCTCTTGATGGCTTTGCTAAGACTAATTTGTGTTTCTGAAGAAAATGATACTGTACCTTATGGACCTTGAACTCCTAAATCCAAATGATGCAAGTTGGAAAATGCATTGGGAATTTGTGAAAAGAAAGGAGCAAATATCCTAATACTTTTGTAATTGTGAAACAGGCTTCTCGCCAAGCTTACTACTCCAGAATGAAGCACAGGGAAAACTCTGGACACAGAAAAATTAGTCTTATGCTACACAATTATTTTCAATTTAATTCCAAATATTCCTTTTCAATTTTAAGATTAGCTTGATGTACTTAGTGGATATATCGCATCCAGAAAACTGCCTATGCAGACGGCACATGCCGTGTTTGTCATCATCACTACAAAATATTTATTTGTTCTCGTTTGCAATAAGCTGATTATTGAAGTCACTGAGCAGCATTCAAATAGCTAAGACATTTGTGACAGTTATATGAAGTCATATTTGGTACCTTTGGGCACTCATAAAGGAACCAAGAACTCAATATTTTGAAATTGTGTGTCATTACCATCAAATAATATCTGATAGCTAAAAAGAAATAATTTTTGTAATATTTTGAATTTTCTTTTGTCCTGTATTGCCTTTCAGTCTATCTAAGGTCTGTACTTGTATCCATAATTTTGTATTTGTTAAACTGCTATAACTGCAGGAGGGGTTAGAATTGGAAAATGAAGGCATCTCTTGGTATGACTGCTGAAGAACAAAACAGCAGCAGTTCCAAAACTTGTTAAAGAAAAATAGCAGTGAGGAGCAGGAATAGCTAAAGAAGACAGGATTAAGGATTTGCTTTACACTTCATTGTGTCTGGAGAGCCACGTGCCACAATACTTACAGGTGAAATGTCTAATCTGATAATTTTACTTCTCCTGGAATTCAATGATCTAAAATGGGCAACAATTTCTGGTCTTATTCTCTCTTCTCCAGTCTTCTGTTGATGCAATTCATGCCATTGTAAGGCATTCTTTGATCACTGAAATTTTGGGACATGGATGAACAAAGCAGTAAGTGGAAAATAAATTAGACTTAAAGTTGCAGAAGGTGCAGATACACATAGAATCATAGAATACTTTGGGTTGGAAAAGACCTTTAAAGGTCATCTAGTCCAACCCCCTGCACAGAGCCCCATCCAACCTGACCTTGAATGTTTCCAGGGATGGGGCATCTACTACCTCTCTGGGCAACTTGTTCCAGTGTCTCACCACCCTTATTGTAAAAAATGTCTTCCTTATATCTAGTCTAAATCTACCCTCTTTTAGTTTAAAACCATTACTCTTTGTCCTATTGCAACAGGCCCTGCTAAAATGTTTGTCTCTGTCTTTCTTATAAGCTCTCTTTAAGTACTGGAAGGCTGCTATAAGGTCTCCCCAGAGCCTTCTCTTCTCCAGGCTGAACAATCACAACTCTCTCAGCCTGTCCTCATAGGAGAGGTGTTCCATCCCTCTGATCATTTTTGTGGCCCTCCTCTGGACCTGCTCCAACAGTACCATGTCTTTCCTGTGCTGGGGACTCCAGAGCGGGATGCAGTATTGCAGATGGGGTCTCACCAGAGCAGAGTAGAAGGGCAGAATCACCTCCCTCGACCTGCTGAAGTGTAAGAATAAAGCGATTAGGATGAGGCATGAGGTTTACAAAACATGCAGTTGGATTTCCCCAGTGAAAGACTTTGTCTAAGAAAAAAAAAAACAAAACAAAAAACCAACCTAAAAGAGAAAAGTTAGATATGATACTGTTAAGTATTTTTAAAAAGATAGCATGTGAGAAGATTCTGTAAAGAAGCATGGCAGAATCAAAGAAAATCAGTGAAGGCAGTAACTAAATGAGAAGTATTTTGAGCTCACTTATGCATTTCTATGTGATTAGTCCCATTACAATTAGAGTACTTGCTACTGCTAGAGCTGCCAAATTAGACTTGTTCATAATGGTAACTTTTAAAATATAGAAGATACTTTGCTTCAGAAGCTCAGTCATATAGCTTTTAAGTGCTATGCCCAATGCATTTATGAAGTAGCGTTTTTGTGGGTTTTGAGAGTGCTGCGTTCCCAGTACCTTCCAGTAATATGGGCAGATGCTTCCTATGAGGTATCCACATATTTGTCATGCCTCCTGCCTCTGCCTGGGATACACCTGAGAAAATAAGAGAGCGGTCATCTCAGAACTACTCAGTAAAATATAGTCAAACTCCTTCCTCTGCAGTGAACTACTGCTGTAAGGTCTTTTAAAGGAGCATGGGTTTAAACCCTTCTACGTTGTATCTACAGCATCGTGTGTATTGAGGCAGGAGGCCTTATACAGCTGGCATACAGCTCCTTCAAGGTACGGATACTTTCTGCTGTGCATTTACAGGGCCAGCAGAGAGCTCCTGATGCACACAGAGACCACAGCTGGTTTGTCCTGATGAGCAGATGACCACCTCCTGGCTTCCAAGCACAAAGGCCTAAATTATATCCCATTTTCAGCTGGAAAATTGAAAGTTTGCTGTGTTGCACAGACTTGGCATTCAGTGTGGCCTCCTTCCCCTTGGAGCAGCTGAAGTAGCACTGTGTTTAGAAAGAGCTAAGGGATTTTTTTTTTTTCATAAAGAATCAGGGATGTGCCTTAAAAAACAAGGTGTCTGTTGGGAGATGTGGGAGACACGTAGCATGTATTATTGCCCAGTTCAGTCTGTCTGTGTGGTACCTGCAATGAAGCCACTTTTCACAGCATTACTGATGAAAAAAAATGAATCACTTTTCACGGGAGTTTCATTTAGTGGCTTTCAGAAGAACAAAACAAAGTATTTTTCCTTGGCTTATGTTTCCATTTAAACAGCCATATATATCTTTTGAAATAAGATTGATAATATATATCAGACAGTGTCAGTGTTTTGCTCAGGGCCTTCCCCAAGGGTGTATATTCAAGTGCAGTGCCATAAATGCTCTGACGCAGGCCTTGGATCTTTCCTCCTTTTATCACAGGTTGACAGCAACTGAATGTGGTTTGGTGAATCTTTTAAAGATATTAATTTTAAATTTATACAGTATTAAGACAAAGCTGTCCTTTAAATTGGGAAGACAGCTTTGGGGGAAAAGTATATGTTATACTGGTCACTACTTTTATGGGTATCGGTAGTTTATGTGAAGTAATAATGATCATGCTGGCAAATATTCCTGGTAGTATTTTTCATGTCACAAGTGCTTAATGGTTTGGCTGTACTTGGCTCAAAGTGGAGATTAAAAAAAAAAAAGGGTTAAGGAAGACGTTGTTTTATTTTAAAAAGCACAGCATCTTTGTGTGAGTGAATCCTTTCGCATCACCGCTGGAGACCAGTTGCAGCAAAGGCAACTCTGAGAAGAGCCGTCTGCAGGTACTCACCAGCAGATTGCCAATGACAGGGAACCGGGAAGCAGCACTTGGTTTCTATATGCACCAGTAGCATTAGTTATTGACCTGAATTTCAATTGCTTGAAACAATTATATCAGACAGGATCATGTCACCAGTCCACGTCTGCTGTGAGCTGGCAGAAAGCAGACAAGCTGGAAAGGAGAGAGACACATGACAGTGCTTCTAACATCTGCACCGGCAGCTTATGAAGTGGTGTAATGTTACTGTATGGTTGACTTGCTGTGTCGCCTATTAATGAGAAGTTTATTTACCAGGATTATCTTTCTTAGCTTTTTGCACATGCCGTTCTCTATTTGTGAGAAACCCTTCCTGTCTGTGCTACCTGGCAGGTGGGCCAGAGCAGCGTCAGGTTTTGCTAATTAAAGATTGGACTTGATTTCATCAGTTGGAAGAGACCAGTCCTGCCCTGCTCTTGGCCTGCTTTCCCAAGCACAGGGTCTTTTCATATCCTGGGTTTAAGCTTAGGCAGTACAGGGTGCTTTATTGTTGCAGGGCAGCATTTCTTACCTGGCCACTCACAATGGAGTCCTGAAATAGGTCTAAATGTCCTTCATATCTGGGGGGGAGGTATAAGGAGTGTGTATGTACTGGTGCCAAAGTACATGGGGAATCTTGTGGCATCTGACCACCATCTGCAAATTGACCGTGAAGGAAGCCAGAAACTCACAGCATTTGAAGTGGTGAACCACTTTTGCAATACTTCTGAACCCATTCTGAACAGTTGTAACTGACGAAAAATTTAAATATTTATTTTCATCCCGTAACTCACAAGCAATGTGCTTTAGGTTAGCCTTACTTTGAGCAAGAATTGGACCTCATGACCTTTGGATGTTTTTCCCAACCAAAGTTGTTCAGTGATTCTATATGTGAATGAAAAGTTTCTCCAGATTAAGAAAAGGCAAAAAAGAAAATCATACTTTAAAAATTATTTTTTCGTTCATTTTCTACTTCTTTTCTTATTTTTTGCATATCGTGAATGGATTTTATTCTCCCATTGAAAAGAATGGCAAAAAGTTCTGCTTACTTCAGTTGGATTGAGGCTTGGATTTGCACAGAGATGCATATGCATTTAGAGGAAAAAGCAGGGCATAACCTTCTTTAGTTTGAAGCTTCTCTTACCGAGTTTTTTGAAGGTATCTTGGGCAATGGGCAAAGTCTGTGCAGTGTATCTCTTTTCCCTACAAGTAGGAGGAAGGCTGTGACAAAGGACAAGCGACAATAGCTTCTTGGCACCAGAGCAGCCTGAGTGGTTTGCTGTTCACATTCAGCCTCCCCTGTTCCTGAGACAGGAGAATGGAAAACTTCTCTGATGATTAAAACTGATTTGCTGAATGGTTAACAGGAGATATTATGGTGACGTCTTTTCAAAAAAGAGGATGTAATGCTCCTTCTCTTGCATGCAGCATAGGCAACCAGGGATGAGTCTTTCTTGGCCTGCTGTCCATGCAAACCTGCCAGTGCTGGTAGATGAAAAAGCAGTAAAGTGCAGGGCATTTCCAGGCAGAACTACCACAGATGTACTTGTGTTACGAATCCACTCTGCTGTGTGGCATATGCAATGGTCATCTGTCCTGTGATTAAAAGAGCTAGCAGGTCTGTCTGCCTCTGCTTGTCTTTCTGTCAGCGTGCAGCTGAAGTGCTAATGTTTTGAGGAAAGAAAGGAATTTCCATGACCTCATTTTAAATATGCACGTGTGTATTTGTGTGAATTTGTGGAAGCAGAGGGAGATAAAGGAACTACGCGGCAATTGTACACAAATTTAGCAGAGGTATAAATGACCAAAGGTATAAGGCAGTGAGGACCTGGGATCTGAGGAAGCTCCAAATAGAAGATAGGGTTACTTAATCGATGCCTTTTCACACCTAGTTGTCTTCCTTGCTACACTCTTTTGACCCATTGGCTTTTTGGATTTCATGGGGAAAACACTAGAAGTGACATGCAGAGAAAGAGGAATGGGGCAAATTACACATTAGTAAGCAGATGTAAGTCTCCTCCAAAGGAAAGGTGGAACAAGGTGTGGGTTTCCTGGCATACACTTCCTCGAGCGCTATCTAGCTGTGCTCTGGGTCACCTCTGGGCTTGGATGATGCCTGAGGTCTCTGCCTGGCAGGGGAAGGAAGGAGAGCAGGCATCGGAGGAACTTCCTTAGGACTTCCACTCACAGCCAGAGGGCTAAACCTGGATCCCCCTGGGACTGCAGACTGAAATAGAAGGGCAAAGGAAATGGTGTATAATTGGTCCCTATTGAAAACAATGGGATTGTTGCCTTGTAAAACCAAATATTTTGTGGATGAAGCTTCCAGAGATTGAATGTTTTGGAGTTCCTTTAAAGTGAACTCTTCTAGGAGCTGGTAACCAATCCAAAGCCCACAGCATGTTTCTATTCTTTGCTGAATACGACCTGTCCATGCATAGGAAGATATCTGATGGAAACCTGAGTGGACAGAGTGATGATCCGAGGCGTACATACAGGTTAAAAATTAAAATGGGATGCTGGAAAGGAAAAGATGCAGAACACAGAAAATAGGGAGTCCATCTCTTAAGAAAGAAAAATCAGAAATGCCTATTTCCTCTCCCAGTCATCTCTTGCTTTGTCTGATATAAACTTAGCTGAAATCAGAGGCAATGGGTCATCTTCTCTATTTGGCTTTTGGAATAGACCCAGTGAGAGAAAATATGGGCAGAGCTTACTGCTGGAAATGCTGGTTTAACCTACAGTTAACTATCTCAGCCATGTTTCCCAGTACCTGAAAGTCTTTTATATGTGGTCCAAGCTAATCACTGGCACTTTTTTAACAGGAAAAATAGCATAAATTAATAGGAATAGTAGCTCAGCATTTATACACTGTGTTCATTTTAGTGACTCCATCTTTAATTATATCTGGCTAAAGGAATAAAAACTTTTCAGCTGTGTCAGCCATTTTCTTTATTGCACAGCATCTTTGTTAGTAAAGAGACTAGCCTGAAATGTTTGGCTTTATGGACTGCCACAGAAAGCAGTCCAGTCTGTTGAGTATTGTAATCTTTGCATAGGTTGAGGATGAAAGATGATATATGTCCCAAAATTATGTCCTAACCATCTAATATATCTAGAAGATCTAGAAGGATCACAAAAGCCTTCTATGCTCCGAGCTCCTAGGGAGGTCCATCTGCTCAGTGCAGCTTACAGATGTGTCAAAAGGTGAAAGCACACAGATTTACACAGGGCTTGAGGTTGGAAGGGACCTCTGGAGGCCATCCTGTCCAATCTCCCTGCTCAAGCAGGGCCACCGAGAGCCAGTTGCTCAGTACCATGTCCAGATGGCTTTTGAGTATCTCCAAGCAGGGAGTCTCCACAACCTCCCTGAGCAACCTGTGCCAGTGCTTGGTCACTCTCACAGTAAAAAAGTGTTTCCTGATGTTCAGAGGGAACCTCCTGTGTTTCAGTGTGTGCACATTGCCTCTGGTCCTGTCATTGTGCACTACTGAAAAGAACTTGGCTCCATCCTCTTTGCACCCTCCTTTTAGGTATTTCTACACATTGATGAGATCCCTCTCAGCCTTCTCTTCTCCAGGCTGCATGGTCCCAGCCCTCAGCCTTTCCTTATGTATGAGGTGCTCCAGTCCCTTAATCATCCTTGTTGGCCTTTGCTGGCCTCTCTCCAGTATGTCCATGTCTCTCTTGTACTGGGAAGCCCAGAACTAGACCCAGCACTCCTGACCAGTGCCGCATAGAGGGGAAGGATCACCTCCCTTGACCTGCTGGCAACACTCCTCCTAGTGAAGCCCAAGATACTGCTAGTAGCCTTTGCTGCTAAGGCAAGTTGCTGGCTCATGTTCAAGCACAGCTGGCCTTCTCTCACCCATCAGCGAGGCCAGGCCTTGCACTGGGGCATGACAGTGCTGTGACATCTCTCCTCCTTTATGAATCTCTGTGCCACGGAACAGCCAGGACCAGGAAGCACAATAGAGAAATTGTGGCACTTCCCAGTGTACTAGCCCACCATAATCCAAGTATCCCAGCTGGAAAATGTATTTTTAGGCTGTGCTCTAGTGCTGTAGCTCTTCTCCAGCCACAAAACCTACCATGGCATTGGGTTGTACATTGGAAAATGGGGTGGATGGACAGAAGGTCTGCATGGCTGGGCTATAATTGCTGTTGAGGAAATCAGTCTAACACTGTGTGACCTCTTTATGTTCTGTCTTGTGGCACATGTTGGGCAGTATCAGTACACAAGTTTATAACAGGGCAGTTGAAAACAATCCAGGGCAATGAGGAGTAAAAGACAAATGCAAAGTACTGTGGTTTGTGGTTTTTTTCCTTTGAATGTTCCTGTTACAGTAGCCTAAAATACCTTTGCTATGGATACAAAGGCTCTAGCTCTTTTAATTCTGCAGGAACAACTTGTTTACAGCCTGACTGCACTAAAATCATAAAAAGGTGTGCTGTTGTTGATGGCTATCAGAAAAGTACCTCTCTGTCTTCATAACAGATGACATTTGCAAAAACTCCTAATGATCTGGGAGCTGAGGCTCTGCTTTCAGGTGTGACACAAGCGCTTAAGGACTTACGTCTCAGTGATCTTTAAGAGTAGGACTTGGCTCCCAAAGCATTACCTGCTTTTGTATCTTAGTACTGATGTAGAGTAATGGCTGTATCAATCTTGTATTTCCAGGTAACAGCAGTGCCTGTTTGGCTGAGCAAGGATGCCATTGTATCACCGTCAATTTAAGTACCTGTTGATAAAGTGCTCTGGAGCTATTGCATTTCCCCTATGCTAGAGGTTGATTTGATTTGCTGCATTGTACAGTTTTATGACCAAGCTGTTGTATCAGAGCTGGCAGGTACATGTGTCTGAGACGATTTGTTGCTCTGTGATGGTTATGGATTCAGTTATTTTTAAAGCCAGTTCCTTTGGTGAACAGGAAAACAGAAACCTCACCCATATCAGAGGCTGAACTTCTGGTCTGGCATTCCTTTAGCTGTGCACAGCTCAATGATTTTCTTTTTGATATATATATTTTTTTAAGATCACTCTATTTCATCCCTGTGTGGAACAGCAGCATACATTCTTTCCTTTTTTTTCAGTATTCAGCAAGGGAATAAAGGTGCCTGTGAGAAATTCGCAGGAGGCCTCATTTACTTGTATTACAAAATACTACTCAGGGTCACACCCACAAGAGCTAATTGTCAAACTGTGCTCTACCAATGGAAAAAAAAAAATGTTTCCATGGTAACTTTCCAATAAGCCTGCCTGAAAACCTTTCCAAGAACTTTTTTCCAGCACATTAGACATTTGTGAGGTCAAGCAGCTCCTATGCTGTAGGTGTAACCTCATATGATATTACTGGTGGTTTTTACACAGCCCAATTATTTTCAAGGAGCGAGCCTCGAACACAATCTGTACAAACAGCACATGAAACCAGGTCAGGGCAGGATTTCACCTAATTTAAGGCATCCCCATCTGACGTAATCATGTTGGCTTCCTTTATAATCAATGTAGAGAAATAGATTCTTGCAAGGTGTTGCTCATCTGACCTATTTTAGACATCAGTCTCAGGCTGAGCTGAATCACGCTCTAAAAGTGCCATTTTCTTTCTACTGGCTATAAAGGGAGTCTGGATGACTGTATTGCACTTGTAAATATCTAGATTTGAAGAGATGTCCCCCTCACTCCCCAGATGCTTTTGCAATCTAGAGGTCTAGAAAATATGCTTTTAGGAAAAAAAGGTAAAATGAGTGATAATATATTCTGGAAAAGATAAAATGAGGGACACACATGTAACAGTTTTCAAATACATAAGTCATTTGAAAAGAAAGGAAAAGTGGTTGAACTGGGCAAAAGCAGTGGGTTAAATGCTTCCAATAATAAGGATAGCGAGGCACTGATGTTTCGCTGAGAAGTACCGATTACCTACTTTTTTTTTGTGGAAGCACTCCACAATTTGTTTCACTTCCCAGCACTCTACAAGTTCCAGCCTTCTACTTTAACAGAAAGGTACTTACTGATATACTTTTTTCCTGTTGTCAAGACAACATATGGTTGTATATCCTCCTTTTGTTTCTCAAGGATGTATTAAAAAAAAACCAAGAAAACAGATTTTTCTTTTTCTTTTACCTTTTTTTTTCTTTGTAAAGGGATTTTTTTGAGCAAGGTTTTTAATGGTTTTGGATGTGGGGGGGTGCGAATGAGTTTCAGTTGCCTAAAGTACAAGAAGTGTCATACAGTATTTGAATGGAAATAAAATCTGAAGAAGATAGTTAAAATATCAGAAAAGCAATAAAAATTGCATACTTAATATCTACAAACTAAGTGCTTCACAGAACGTCAGAGGGTGATTTCACATGGTTCAAAACAATCAGCAATGGTGCTTTAAAAAAACGCCACAAAAGTTAAAAACTTCTCTCTCATTCCTCTAGTTTACCTGTTGTAGTAACAGGAGTATTTGGCAGCGGGGTGATTTGAAATGTGACAGTGGATGTTCTTACTATGTGTATTGCTTTTTCCCCCCTCTACTGGTATAAATCAGTCAGTCAGACCGAAGTTTCCTGAGCAATTCAAGGTGTTTCAAGCCACTGCTACCACCGAAAGCAGTTCTGCCATCTCTGCCCAACTAGCTGCGTGTTTCTGCTTCCATATCACCTTCAGCCACTGCAGATGGTGTTGCATCTGGGCAAAGCATCAGAGCTAGGTATTGACCCTGGATAAAATCAGTGTCTTGTCTTTTCTTCCAGCATCAGGAAGAGCTTGGTGCAGGGTTGGAAATAAATGGAAGATGAGAGGATAGGGCTGCTTCTTTTGGTCACAATGTTAACAAAGTGTTGGTGAAAGCAGGAATCCAGTTGTGTGATGCTTGTTTTGACCGCTTTGTGAAACTTCCTTGGTGAGTAGTTGGCATCTTTTAGTAACTTTGCTAAGGGTGAACTTTAAATATCATTCTTCCAATTACAAAGTATAATTTAGGGAGCAAATAGTGCTATAATAAGAACGTGCGTTTTGATCCTGCTTTGTTTTCATTAAGGCATCATCTGGAAACCAAGGTCATTTGCCATTCTTTTAATGATTTTAGAGTGTAGTGGGGAGTCTGGACCCGCTTCCTATGAAATCCTTAAAAATAATCCAACTAATTTGTGTGGGCTTGATGTCTCTTTTCTTCCATGCACTCACAGATGAAACGGTTAGTATTCAGATTCATTGCAATGCCCACCTACTGTTCGCAGAGCAGGCCATTTGTTAGTGGACTCACTGAAAGGAAATTTAGCAATTGGGATGACAAACATGGATGCTATTACTCTGCTGCATATGGAGCTACTTCAACTTGTAGTTTTTAGCCTTGCAAATACAGCTGATTTTCTTCTAGGAAGAAAAGAAAAAAGGACTTTCCTGTTTACAAAAGTGTAAGTTATAAATCCTATCAGAACTTCTGTTTTTAACAGCTGAGTTCAGACATTTTGTCTCTAAAGCTTTGTTTTCTAGTATGTTTTCCCAAAAGGAAGCACATATGCTCCAAACCATGAAAATGTCATCTCAGATTTGGTCATTGTCCTCTATCATTTTTCTGTTTGACCCAGAGTTCAGTTGCACAACTTGGTCATGATGCATAACAAATTTCTGCCCATTTCTGCAATACTTAAGTTTGCTCAGAGGTTAATGTCTCTGATTTCTGGACTGCCAGCTCCAAACATACTGTAAGTTAGTGTAAGTTTTAGTCAATGTGACATAGGTTTTTTTTCTTAAAATGTTTAAGCCCTTAAACTCCTTTTTCTATTCAGGAGTGTTCCAAGCGCAAGTCTGAGAGCAGAAGAGGGTGAGTGCAAAATCCAGTAGCATGTGTTCTGAAATATTTTGTAATTTAAACTACTATTTGACACTTCCTGGCCTTTACCCTTTCAGGGTACTTTTCTTGCCTCACAACATTGAGTGAGTTTTATATTCTCTAAAACTTCACAGCTATTATGCATCAGCATTTAGAACATTAGATGAAGCAAAGCTTTACAGTCTGGATCTTCCTTGCAGAGGAAACAAAGTGGGAAGGGAGGGAAAACCACTGAAATTGCTATCACGTTTTAAAACCTCAGAAAGGTGAATGCATGGGAAGTTTGAAACTGCTTCCTCAAGCAGGAGCCCAGAAACTTCTTGTTCTTCACCAGTGAATGTGAAGATGCTAGTGGAATTTTCAGAAAAATGGATTTGCAGAGTGGATTTGCTTCTGGGATTGTGGCACATCTTGCTGCATTGCAAACAGAAACGCTTTATGTGCCAAAGGCTATTAAATGTGATATGTGCTGGAATGCTGGCTATGGATGCTGCAGATTAGTGGCAGGCTAGGAGTTTTGGTGAGGACTAGAGGAGTTACACAGTCACCTTCTGTGGGTGGCCGGTGGACTTACTCAGTGAATGTCTGTAAAGTTGCACACACACTTCTTCAAGCTGGCTCTGAAGTGGATGGACCCCAGCTGGCTTCAGGCTGGAAGGTATCTTCTAGTTATGTTATCACCCTGTTGTACCCAAATTAATAAAGCCCTCTGAAAGCCTGCTAGTTTTATACATTTATTTCTTACAGTAGGATTTTTTTTAACTTTGCTTAAATGGTGGTGTTTTGAAAGGGACAAAAGCACTCTAAAGACTAATAGTCTGGGGGTTTTAGCTATTTTGTTTCTAAGCTAAACCTGTTCAATGTGTACATTAGTGTTCATATACATGCACAGACCAATCTAAATCCAGGTTGCAGCATGCTTCACTGAGGTTCATGATTTCTAATGACTTTGCTTGTACAAATGTCACCATCTGGAACTAGCTCATGTGACTTTTTATATTGAAGGAACAGACTGATTATATTTAGAAATCTGAGACTCTAGATTTTCTTGTGATATTACATTACGCTGTCACGTCAAATTTCAATAAGGGGGGACTTGTGCAGTTTTGATCTAAAACAAATAGCTACAAAATACACAATGATTACTGAATAAAGTTGTATCACTTGGTTCTTTCACAAGAAATCAAAAGAAAGAAAAAATTATTTGCTTCTGTTGTGCAGATTTTAAGTTTTTCAGCTTTTCTTATTCAGCTCTGCTGAAAATTCTGCATCTTAAGGTGCATTTCAAAATGTACTTATTAAAGCTGAGTATGTTAGAAACTTCTCATTTGAGACTGAAAGGACACTGCAAGTTCATGTATTCAGATAATAATCAGTTATATCTGCAGTTCTAGTCCAGGAGACTGAATCCTACTGTGGCTGATTATATCTGTGTCTGAAACTGGTGATAGTTCAAGAAACCTTGATATGGACAGTTTGGAATTGCTCTTTGAAAGTTTCTAAGGGTGTCAAATTTTAGACTTTAGATTTCCTTCTGAATTATTGTGCCTACATCTTGGCCTGAATCCAGGGTTACTGCTTATGCCACAAATAGGTTTCTTCAGAAAAGCCTCAAGAGGTTAAAAGTCAAGCCTTCTTTTACAGACTTGAAAAATGGTTGTTACTCTTATCCTCCCCTTAACTGTTTTCTTGGGAAGAATGTGATCTTAGAAAACACACAGGGGAGCTCCTCACCAGAGGAGGGTTAGGTGGGTGGGACATGCCTGCCACTTCCTGAGCTCTGCAGTGTGTACAGCAAGGCTGCCACTGCAGGTATAATGGTTTGGGGTTTTTTTTTGTTTTGTTTGTTTTGGTTTGGTTTGGTTTTGGTTTTGATTTTCAGCCCAGGCTGGAAGAGAGCTTGAAAGATCATCTGGTTGAACCTTTTGTGGGAAAGGAAGCCTAAATAAGATTATCGAGCACCTCATCCAGTCACATCTTGAAAACCTCCAGTGATGGGGACTCCACTGACTTCCTGGGGAGGTTGTTCCAGTGATCGATTGTTCTTGCTGTAAAAAATTTCTTCTATTGAGATGAAAGCTCTCCTGGTGCAACTTGTACCCGTTGCTTCTTGTCTGCCCCATATGGCTCCTTGTGAAGAGAGAGCCTCCTTCCTCTTTGTAGCTGCCCTTTAAGTACCGTAATACTGCAACGAGGTCCCCCCTGAGTCTTCTCCAGAGAGAAAAGACCTAACTCCTTCAGTCTTTCCTCATACAGCAGGTTCTGCAGCCCTTTGATCATCTTCATAGCCCTCCTTTGGCACCTCTCCAGTCTGTCTGCATCTTTTTTGAATTGTAAGGACCACAGCTGGACACAGTACTCCAGGTGCAGCCTGATAAGCACTGAGTAGAGTGGGAGGATCGTGTCCCTATCTCTGCTAGTAATGGCTCTGCAGATGCAGCCCAGGATCAGATTTGCCTTTGTTGCTGCAGCAGCGCACTGGTGACTCATGTTCAGCGTGTTGACCACCAGGGCCCCCAGGTCCCTTTCAGCAAGGCCCAGCCACACAGATCCTGGACTGTACTGGGCTCTTTGGTTATGATGTCCCAGGTACAGGACTTTGCACTTGTCTTTGTTAAATTTCATACAGTTCTTGCTAGCACACTTTTCCAACCTGTCCAGGTCACTCTGTAAGATGGCTCTTCCTTCTAACGTGTCCTCCTTATTACCCAATTTAGTGTCATCAGCAAACTTCATGAGGGTGCTTTCAATCCCATCGTACAGATCATTTATGAAGATGTAGAACAGCATGGGGCCTGGTATTGATCCCTGGGGGACCTCACTTGTGACAGGCTGCCAACCTGAGTAAAAACCATTGATCACCACCCTCTGAGTATGGCCTGTGAGCCAATTTCCTACCCATCTTGCAGACGACCCATCCAGTCTGTATTTTGCCACTTTGGCCACGAGGCGGCTGTGGAAAACAGTGCCAAACACTTTGCTGAAGTCCAGGTAAACAACACCCACTGCTCTCACCATGTAACACAAAATATTAGTTAGACCAGGTTAGTCTGGCATGATTTGCCTTTGGCAAACCTGTGCCGGCTTTTCCCAGTCACCTGCTTCATTTGGTTTGTAATAGTTTCTAGGAAGACTTGTGCCATTACTTTCCCAGAGAATTAAGACTAATGGGCCTGTAGTTTCCTGGGTCTTCTTTTGTGTCCTTCTTGTAGATAGGTATGACATTTGCCCTCTTCCAGTCATCAGGGATATCCCCTGATATCCACGATTTTCCAAATATTGTAGACGGTGGCTGTGCAACAATGTTGGCCATTTCTCTTACCATCCTGGGGTGGATTCCCTGTGGGCCCATAGATTGATGTGGATTGAGCCCTCGCAAAAAGCTGTAGACCAGCCCTTCCTCCACTCCTGGTAAGACAACACATGTGGTGCTGTAGCTACTTGATCCTGTGATCTGGGATCTGCCTATGTTGGTAAAGACAGAGACAAAGAAGGTATTGAAATCCTCTGCCTTGTCACCTTTGTTAGTAACTAGTTTCCCTGCCCTGTTTAGCAAGGGACCTACATCTTCCCTGTGCTTCTGCTTACTGCTGACCCATCTGCAGACCTCTTTGGCCCTATCTCGCACTGGCAAGCCAGAGGAGATCACTTGGGCACCTATCCCTTTTGCTTGCACCCCCCATGGCTCTGAAGTCCTGCTTGATTTTTTCCAGGTTTTGCTTTACTGTGTCATGGTGCCCACATGGAAGAGGAGCAGGGAGCAGTGGTCTGCGCTTTTAACCAGTTGTGGCAGCCTCCCTGTGACATCCCAGAGCAGTCCCAGCAGCTCAGCACCATGGGGCTCCAAGCATTTCTTCTTGCAAAGTCTCAAATAATACTTTATTGCTTGTTTCTCTCTCCCACATACACCACAGGCTGCTGACTTCTTCCCACAGCTCCTCCACCCGAGTGACCCCACCAGAGCCACCTCGGGCAGGTGCAGCCTCCAGCCGGGCAGCAGCTTCTCTGGTGGGAAGCTCTGTCAGGGCGGTCGCCCCCGGCCAGCCCGGCCAGGCCGCTGCCGAGCGCAGCCCTCGCCCGCTCTCTGCCAGCCCGAAAGCGCTGCCTAACGAGCCCTCCTCATCCTCCGGAGGCCTCGGGCTGCTGGGCAGGCTCGCAGGGCCACCAGCCGGCTGGGGCGGCCGTCGGGGCTGCAGCCCCCCACCGGCGGCGGGGGAGCAGCGCGGGCAGCAGCCCCGCCGCTGGCAGGCTGCGCTGCCCTTCCCGCGCCAGCGGCCGCTGCCGGGGGCCGGCGCTCCTCAGGGGCAGCTTGTTGGCGGCTTCCCGCCCCGGTGAGCCACCGCCGGGGAGCGCCGGCACCCCCCGTCTCTCGGCCGCCCCTCTCGTGAGCCCAGCCGCCCGCCGGCCGGGCCCTCCGCACACACGGACAGCCCGAGGGTGCCGGGGGAGCGGAAACCCCCTCAGACAGCCGGTGGGGACCTGGCCAGCCTCGCCGTCCTGCCGCCATCTGCAGAGGCAGGGGAAACCGCCACCTCTCGGCTGCTGGGCTGAGGGGCGAAGGCGGCCTCCGTGCACCCCCCTCCCTGCCTGGGCGGGAGCCGCCGGCAGCGCTGTCCTCTGGGGGCGCCTGGTGCGGGGGCGTCGGAGCGGGGTGCCGGGAAATGGCGGGGAAGGGCTTTTTTCCAGAGGGAACGCGGTTCTCCTGGGCCTGCTTCTCCCGTGGGTGACAGCGTCTGTTTGCCCCGGCTTGTTTCTTCTCCTTGGCTCGTTTTCCCTCTGCTGCCAGTGAACCGTTTGGGATTGCTGCAGGCATTGGCAGGCGACAGCCGGGGTGAAGAAGAGGGGGAAAAGGCGTCCCAGAAGCCATGGAGGGGGGCTGAGCCCTGTGCGGGAGCAGCTGTCGCTCAGAGCCCCAGGTTGCTGCTGGGGAGCTTTCAGCCAGCGAGGGAATGTGAGTTTTGGCCAGGCGATTCCTCCCCTTTTCATTTTTTTCTGCTACAAAAGGCCCGTCAGTCATTGTAAAAATGCCAAGTGTTGTCTCCCAGTACGAGAAGCAGCGATGTCTTTCCTTGTAGTTATTACCAGCTGTGTGAGTAACAAAATCCAGGCATTGCATTTTAGAAACCACATCCCAGAATGCAAAAGCCCCTGTTGTTTGTGTTTAGTCCTTGCTGGAGACATATGCCATGACAGACAATGTGAAGAAAACCCTTTGATTTGGAGAAAGGGCGTTATGAAACAGTATTGAAAGAGTTACACAAATTATTTCATACAGGGCTTGTGCATTCTTCTGCCATGTCTCTGGTGGCCTTTCCTGGCATCTGCTATGCTGTCACCAACCACGAACTCCAGCAAATCTACAAACATTTTGAAATCCATCTCGGGAGTGTAGGAGTCAGGGCATAAAATGCCCAGATGTGAGTATTCTTGAACTTTACAGGAGTTAAGGTCTGGATACCCACAATGTGACGCTATCCCTTTCCTTAGTAAGCTGACAATCCAAACCTGAACCCCCCTGGTACCTGTTGAGCTGTGGGTGCATATTTCAGTGGGGGATTGTCATGAGTTTATGGTGTTGCAGGAGGTACTTTTGAATCTGGATACACCTAGAATATATTTTTGATTGTATGTTCAAATAAGCAAACGACACCTCATGGGGTGGCCGTGGAGTGATGAAACTGAACAGATTCTCTCTGTTCTTGTTGAGGGTCGGTTGGTGGTTTTTTTCCTACATGGTGGAATACAGAAAAATCAACTCGAACTCTGACCTAAGCTCTCGGCAGTGATATCACTCTTCCCTCTGAATAGAACTGGCTCATTGATGCCCAGAAAATTGTAAAATAGTGGGACTGCAATTAAGAAGCAGCAGTGCTAAAGATGAGCGTGACTTGTGCGGTAGAAAAGATGCTCCTTTTCTAGGTGATGGAACGCAAATTCTGCTTTCCCCGTCTCCCACACAGCCCCTTTGTTTTCAGCAGGCTTCCCACCAGTGCCTCTGCAAGGCTCTTCTCAGGTGCAACTGAAAGCAGAATTTTCTCTTTATTATTCCCACACCTCAGAGGCAATTCTGCCTTCACTGAACTGAATGGAAATGTGTGAGTAAGGGTGATGTTTAGATTTGTCTGCAGTGCCACGGTAGAGTTCATGGGGCCCTGCCCGTCTTCAGTAAATGTCAGCTTTGTGTTGTGGTTTCCACTGAAGTGACATCTACTGAATTGGAGAAGACCTGTGGGAGAAAATAAACTGTCAGAAGTTTTAAACGACAGGCTTGGGAACAATAGATGCACATGTTTATAAAGAACATCTCTTTCAATCTCCTGAGAGGATTTTTTCCTCTCATAACTTGAGTAGGATGGAAATCTTTTCGGTCTGGTGGATTTGATATTTTTAACTTCACTTTTTATTGTGTTGTGAAAAAAAATGAACACAATCTTCTTGTTTACGTCCCACAGTGTTACCCATTGGTCCAAAATGTCTGAGGCTTGTCCATTGATTCAATGCCTCCACTAGCACTGTGCCAGTCCTGATCTTGTCAAATGAGAGCCGCTACCATGAATAACGTTATTGACTTCCCTGTCTCCACATTCTGTTTTCCTCTGTATCTCAGGCATGCTTTCTAGAGCCTGTGTGTAAGGTAGCAAGATTACTAGAGTTTTTTCTTATTCCTAAAGGCATCTGAAAATTCTTTTAGGAGTCACTTGCTGTAAAATTATCTCCCAAAGTCATCACAGAAATATTTAAGATTTTGTAGAAATCCTTTTGAGGCTCATGAAGGTACAATCCTTTTCTTATGCTCAGTTTAAGAAAAGTCTCTGTAGCCTTGGTCTCATCTTTAACGTTAGTGGTTCTCCCAAGCAGGGTGCCTTGCTGTTGAGTTAGCTAGGCACAGCAGAGAGCCCTTGGTCTGGCCTTGGTGGATATGTTTTTGGATACACTTGGACCAGCATGGTAAGTTTACATTATTTCAAGAATTTGCTACAATGTCTGTGGCATTTTTGACCCAATACTGCAAGCCTTTTAAAGCCATATACTTTTTTTTTTTTTTCCAATGAACCAGTCTAAGAATCTGTAGAGCACAGGATTATTGCACTATAAGGTATTAATACAGCGGCAAAGCAGCCTTCCTTGCTAGTTTCCTCCTACCACAATAACACTGTTTCATAATGTGTGTACTGGAATGAAAATGCTAATAAATGCAACATGAATATTTGCTAACTGCAGGTATTTTTACAGTGCTGATCCCTCTAATATCAAGGCAGATAACGATTGTCATCTGTGTACTTCTATGAGTCTGTGCTATGTTTAGTTTGTTAATGGATTGGAGAGTGATTTCTGATTATGATTCATGCATTATTAGAAAGGGAAGAAGTGGATGTGCAAATGACAGGAGAGATTGGGAACTCAAGTTTATAAATAATCGTATCATCTGACAGTTGATCCAGTCTCAGTGGAAATTCTTTGGGAACAGTGCTAAGCACTGTATCTCAGTGAATGGTCAGAGTAAAGTGGGAGAAGGATCTACAGCTTTGTTCAGATCTTCTCTCCAGTTGACCTGAGTGGACAAAAAACCTCTTGTAAAGAAGCATTTTTGAAACTTCCTCCAGACTTTGAGGGTTTTTGCCTCTTTATTTATATTAATGTAGAGTCTTTAAAATATTTTCCCCTGGAAAAGTATATCAATCTATGTGTTTCTTACTTATTGAAGAGTGTTAACATTAACTATTACATAAAGAATCTCTATTGTATCAGAACCACTAGACGAATATTGTTACAGACCTGTATGTAAGTAGTGGTATAATTTAACTATGATTACTCAGACATCATAATGGGCTATTTTTATCAAAAGAATTGGTGCTGACTTGGAGTTGATAACACTTATGCAAGCCCATTTTATGAAGCATAAGAGCATGGGTAAAACTGGTGTCTTCAAGGTGACGGTAGGATGGGATTCAATCTGAGCCTTACGTGCCAGGTAAAATTTTGTAAATCAAACAACCAAGTAGATAGCCTCCTTGTGAACTGGTACTTGTCTGAGATTAACTTAGGGACTAATGACATTGCACAGTTATGCCCTGATTGTGCATTTTCCTTAAAGATATTTTTAAATAGGAAGCTGAATTTTCAACTTGATTTGTTAATTTGTTGTTAAGTCCCTGTTTCCTCTGAGAAATACTAAGTTTTCACTGTAAAACTAAAAGGTGCCCAAGCTGAAAGAGCCTTAGCTTTCAAGCAAAAATCAGTACTTTCCATGGGAAACATCCATAGACTTTTAAAAAATATTTTTGTAGAGCCCTTCACACATCTTCCTCAAAA
Organism: Burhinus bistriatus; assembly: GCA_013397275.1. Classification (NCBI taxonomy): domain Eukaryota; kingdom Metazoa; phylum Chordata; class Aves; order Charadriiformes; family Burhinidae; genus Burhinus; species Burhinus bistriatus. The sequence goes on along the minus strand of VYXH01011498.1, from coordinate 47,864 downwards.
TCCCCCATATTTTTCTGAACAGGTCTATTGGCAGTGTAATTTCTTCAACTGCCAACATACCTTTTGAAATCCAATTGCGAAACTGCTGTGTAACTTGGGACAAGGCATCTTTAATTTACTTTCTGTCAAATTCCAACCAAGTGGGAAAAACTGCTGCTTTTTCTTTGTTCACATTCTTAATTAGAATAGCATAGTTCAGCTGGAAGGGACCTACAATCACCATCTAGCCCAACTGCCTGTCCACTTCAGGGCTGACCAAAAGTTAAAGCATGGCATTAATGGCATTGGCCAAATGCCTCTTAAACACTGACAGGCTTGGTGCATTGACCACCTTTCTAGGAAGCCTGTTCTGAGGTTTGACAACCCTCTTGGTAAAGAAATATTTCCTCATATCAAGCCTGAACCTCCCCTGACAGATGCAGCTTTGAGCCATTCCCACACCTCCTGGCACTGGGTACCAGGGAGAAGAGATCAGCACCTTCCTCTCCACTTCCCCTCCTCAGGAAGCTGTAGAGAGCAGGGAGGTCACCCCTCAGCCTCCTTCTCTCCAAACTAGACAAACCCAGAGTTCTTAGGTGCCCCTCAGAGGACATGCTTTCCAGCCCCTTCCCCAGCTTTGGTGCCCTCCTTGGAATGTGTTCAAGTACCTTAACGTCCTTTATAAATGGTGGGGCCCAATCCTCCCTGGTGTGGTAATGCAATTAGTACGGCTATAGCTAATTATTCCAGGATGTGCTATGTCAGCATTCATTTGACTTGTGGGGCCCTTAGCAGAGAGGAAAGCATGATCTCAAAATGCACTGGCTACCAGTTTGTTTTCAAGCGTAACTCAAAGCATAGCTTTTAGCTCATAAATCCCATGTTGTTTGAAATCCTTGCTACTTAAAGACTGTCTTTGTCCTCAAAGCCCTCTGGACAGGGGGCACTGCTGGCAAGGGAATTGGTCTCTAGCCTTGATTTCACTGCTGATCTCTCAGATCCATGTTTGGACACACGTAAGGTCCCGTCTGGTCACACTGAGCTTGCATCAAAACGTGCGGGCTAGAAGATTGTTTTTCATAGTTTCCTTTATTAATTAAAAAAAAATTCCTTTGTACCTGACTGACGTCATCAATAATTTCATCACACCAATATTCTCAGGTAGTTTCAGATGGGCATATAAAAAGCAAAATTGTCAGTCCTTCTTTGCAGCTATCTTACAGGCACATAGGGACTCTTAAAGAGACACAATTGCCTTTAGTGTCGGATGGCCACCTGGCCAGCCACTTCCTTATCCATATCAGCATTACTAGTAACAACCACCTTCTTCACTAAATGCCTTCAGAATTCATTTAAAAAATCATCAGCAACCTTTATTCACACTCCTGGAGAGTAAAGCATATCCCCACAGACAGCAGTGCCACGAAGTGCGTCGCACTGACCCACCACTGTTTCATCTCTTGTAGCTTTGTCAGCATCTGGACTGATTTGGCAATTTCTCCAATGAAACCTCCAAAATGCAAGCTCTGCTGTGGATATTTTCTTCCCTAGGAGGCAGACATCCATTTTGAAAGTGACTGGAACTGGCACCACCAGCTTCATGTTCAGAGCCTACCCACAGAGCTTGTGTGTTGCGCAGCCAGTCAGTGGAGGGCTGGATCTGCTGGACGTGAGTGCGTGGAGCTGGACTCCAGCAGGCTACTGATGGGTGAAAGCCCCCTTAACACATCTCTCAGGCTCCACCCTTCATGCTTTGATGTCATCAAATGTATGAAACAATGAAGTTCATGGTCAGGTCTTTTGAATTTAGATTGCAGAAGAGCATTGTTCAAGGAATGTAGGTTTCCTTGTCCACATCATGTTCCAGATTTCATGGCATCCATGAGCCAGAAAAAGCTCTGTCTCGTGGTATAGTTCTATGGCCCCCATCCTCCCTACCAGCTGAAGCTCTGACAGAAGAGGCATCCCCTACATCAATAAACCCTGCATGAAGAACTACAGAGCAGAAATAGGTAACACAATGTCAGGTGGAGTGCCATGAGTTTCTGCTCCAGTTTGGAAACATCAGAGTAGGCAAATGTTCCTGGGGGCATGAGTAGATCACAGGGTGACTATGAGCCCTGAATGTGATACAGGCAAATGCCTTCTTGTGTGTCAGGCAAGATATTTCCATAGGAAAGGCAAGCATTGTGCGAAGCCCTCATGAGATATCCACTATGGACATTTCTCATTCCTTGGGTTCCAGAAAGATAAATTCCATCTGGGATGAAGACAGACAAAGACTAAGCAGTTGATTAGGGACATGAAGGGCCTATAGAAGAAGACGATGACTGGAAGGAGCAAGACAAAGGCTGAGAGGGCTGCCGTCACTTTCAAGAAAGATATCAAGGATGAAGGACAAAGAAGGAAAAATGCTATTGAACTACAAGGAAAAATATGGTAAAGAACACAAAACAATTCAGGACTTCTTTCTGAGAAGAAGCCCTCACCATAAACAGTATAGTAGCAAATGTCCCTTGGCACACTGGTAAAGAATGGTGAGGAAATCATGCATGCTGTCTACGTCTCTGCAAAGTTCCTGCAGATGGAACCAAACCCCTGTCTTTCACCTCTGGCATCACTGCAACCAAGTAAATGTCTGGTGTAAATGCCCTTATTTAAATAGTCTGAATGTACATACCAATTTTGGCACCAATGTACAAAATTACAAGAATTGTACTTCCCTTATTCTTTCAGTACTCTAAATACTAAATCCTAAAGGAAAAGGAGACTTGCCAGGGTTTTAGATAAGATGTCAATATCATCCCATAAAGTGAGGTAGGTAAATAGCTCTCAGAAAGGTTAAAGTCACAAATGAGCTCTGAAAGTTTTACCCCATAGCTGAAGGGTGTTTTGTATTCTGTATGAACACGGCCAATGGGTGTGTGTAACAGAGGAGCTGTGCAGCTTGGTTTCAGTGGGACAAGGGGGTGTGATAGCAACAATGGGTTGTTTTTACAGTTTGGAAGAGTTATTTGCCTGGCTGTGCTTTGGGCACGGATCCAAATGTTCTAGGTCTGAAAATGACCAACCTTTCCACCACACCAGTGTAACCTCCACTCACTGGTTTTTCAAAGCCTCTCTTATTTCCATGGCGATCTATTGGCACTGTCCGTACCAACCTATGGCTCTGGTTACACTTTGGCTTTCCTCCAGGCTGCAGCTGCCGAAATCACCCCCCTTACACCCCAGGAAAAGGGTTTGTGTCCAGCCAGATGAAATCCCTGGTCCTCCTTGTTGTGGGGCTTCATGGACATTAGCGCTGGCACAGCAAGGGGGTGGCTAATGGAGGTGGTCTCTAGGCTGCAGAGTTGGCTTCTGCCATGGCCTGAGTGAAGAGTAACAGGCACGAGGTTTGTCCTTAGGAGCTGAGTGGCAGGCGAGGCATCAGGGACGCCCAGCAGCTGTGCCCAGTGCATGGCTACCAAGGGCAGGGACAGCCCCCTGGGCACAGGGACTGCCTTGGGGCCAGCACCCCAAAGGCCTTTCTCCAAAGGATGCTAGGTGGAGGGGCAGTGGGCAGGGCTGCGCAGGGGGATCCCCATCACCCCCATGTCACAGTGCCACCACCCGGCAACGCAGCAGTCACAATGTCCTGGGGCAGGATAAAAGGGAGCATCCTCCTGTGTCCCACTGCCATAGCTGGCCTGGAGGCAACCCGAAGACATCCGAGAGGAAGTCCTTGAGGAGCTGGTGGAATTACTTGGTGGGGTCTGAGGGAGGAAGACGAAAAGTTGGATGAAGCTGCTGGAGGTTCTTTGCTGCAAGGCCAGCTCCTGTAGGGGCTATGTTCAAAGCCTATCTGATGGATGGAAATCCTGCTTTAGCCTTCGGGGAACAGATGTCAGCCTCTCAGGAGATGAGAAGAACCACCAGCCCCTGGAGGTGCCTGGGTAGCTGGAGGCTATCAGGTCTTTTCAGCTAGATAGCAGTGGCAAGAGCAAGGGAATGCCTTCTTGAGGAGCACTGCAGAGCTTGCTGTCCTCATCCCCTGCAGAGCCACGGGCAGCAGCCATAAGAAATGGGGTGCAGAGATGCTGCAAGAGGTCCTAGTGCTTTGGACCCACCCACTGGTGTCCCGCCAGGCATTGGGAAGATTCTTGCCCCCAAGGTCGATGAGGCCAGGGGCATGTGGCCACTCTCAGAAGCCCCTGAGATGGCTCCAGGTTGAGGGAGAACAGGGCTTGGGCATCTCCTGGGAGGCAGGACCAGCCTGTGGGACGAGGAGGCAGGTCTTGCTCACATGCTCAGGGAATAGCCGATCCTAGCGCTGGGGTCAGGAAGGAATTTTCCCCCGGGGCAGATTGGCACTGGTCCCTGGAGGTTTTTTGCCTTGCTCTGCAGCACTGAGCATGACCGCTTGTCAGGGCTCCTGCAGTCCATTTTGGCTAGGTTACTGCCTGCTGCTCATGCACCATGAAGATGGCCTCTCGTGCCCTGCAGCTGGGGGGAGGAAGGCTTTTTTTCCCCCACGGTGGGCTAGCAAGTGTCCCTGGGGGTTTTTTGCCTTCCTCTGCAGCACTGAGCAGGGCCCCTTGCCAGGGCTCCTTTGGGCCATTTTGGCTAGGAGCCTGCTGCTCCTGCTCCACGAAGGTGGCCCTCGTGCCCCGCATGCCGGGGGAGGAAGCTTTCTAGACTCCCAGGGTGGCCCCCAGGGTGGCCCCCGGGGGTTGCTTCTTGTCCTCTGTAGCACTGAGCACAGCCCCTTGTCAGGGCTTCTTGCCTGCTGCTCTCGCACCTCCAAGGCACCACTCGTGCCCTGGCTCTCTCGGGCTCTCTTGCCCATTGCAAGCTTGGAGCGGGAGCGAGCTCTGCTCCTCCCTTGGCTCCATTTCCCCAGAGGTTCTTGCTTGTGCAAAGCAGCCTGTGCTTGGAAGGGCTCCAGGCTTGCTGCACCATCAGGAGCTGCCACTTTTCAGCTCTCCCTGTGTGCAACACAAGTGCTGGGCAGGCACAAGAGCGCTTTTCAGGCATCACTGGCCAAGAAGCACAGCAGCAGAGCAAGTTTTGGAAGGCAAAAAGTGTGCTTGTCATCACTGTGTGTCACACTTTGGAAAATACTCCATGGTACCATACACCTTTTCTTCTTCTTCCGTTGTGTGTGATTGGTCCTCATCCTCATTGTTCAAGTTCTCACTCTTCAGGAGACAGGGACTGCTTGGCCTGTATTCCTGCTGCTACTTTCTGCAGCTCTGTGATTTGCCTTTGCCAGACTGCAAAGGATGGTATTTTTGGCTAAACTGAAGGAACACATCAGCCTGCTCTTGGGTACACACGCACATTGTGTTGGTGCTTGTGAGCATTGGTTCTGAAACTGATTCAGAAAAATAAAATAAAATCCTGCTTCCACTTCTAACCTTTGTGATTTGTGTCCTTGAAAGTGTTTTTGGAGCTGCAAATAGGGGCAAATAACAGTCTCGTTATTCGACTCACAGTGGGCGCAGGGAATAGAAGAGAACAGAACAGAACAGAACAGGTTATGCTATGTTATGCCTAGTGTTATGCATGACCAGCTCTGACCTTGGTCTGAGGGGTCCATCCAGGAGAGCAGCAGGTCCCAGGCCCAGCCAGGAGACAGGGGCAGGGACAAGCACACCTACAACATCCGTCAAGCAGGGACTGAAGGCCCCAGGCTGAGCTGAGACACGTCCCCTGGGCCCTTGGCAGCAGATGGTGTGGGTGGGGGTCCCAGGGCAGGCTGGTCCCAGCCATTGAGGCTTATGAGCACCTATAGGACCCTGACAGAAGTAGACTTGCGCTGCTCATATGCTCTCCTGTAGACATTGATGGTTGGCCACTTTGAAGACTGAGTATTGGGCCAGATGGACCTTCGCTTGGAAGGAGTCCTATTGTTCTCAGGCTCTTCTGTTTTTTCCAAGGGAAACAGCTCAGGCATTTCTAAAAGTGAGTACAAGGAGGAGGAAAAAAAAAGAATCCATGGGGAAAGGAACAGGTATTGCTCACCTCAAAAATGTTTGCAACCCTTCAGTTGAGGAGCACATCCTGCTTCAGGCTGAGGGCTTGAGCTTTGAGCCTCACTAGTGATCAACTTATTTTTTAGACCTTTGTGATGGGGGATATGCCTCTTGGATTAGATGATCAAGGCTGGACCAGATGTTTCCCATTCTTCTGCTGGGAAGATATAACTTTTCCAGGTTCAAAAAGAGTGTAGAGTGGAGAGAAAAGAAAACCAGTGTCTTAAGGAAAGTACTGAAGTAAGAAGCTTCTGCAGATTTTCCCTCAGATTTCCTCCATATTCCAGTCTGCTCTACGCAGACTGGGATATCTGGGCATCCTATGACAGCAATTGCTTATGGAGTAATGGCACAAACACTTGATTTTTGTTCTGCATCCTTGCTTATAGATGGGGAGGATGGCTTCTCAGCTGTGCAGAAATGTACCTGGGTCTTTGTATGTGGGAAGTATGACTAAAAAAGGGTAAGGGGTGCAGTGTGAGAGAGAGGTAAATGTGCTTGGGCTCATGCAGCAATGACCGTACTTCCACTGTAGTGCTACAAGTTGAGGGGAGCATGATGAGCAATGGAGGAGTAGGTGAAGAAGCTCAATGACCGAGGATTGCTGGTGGGCAAGGGTATCCCAGCCAGAAGAATGTCTTGCTACCACATCTGATACCACTTTCCTGTGTCTGGTCACTGTACTATTGTTTATATGATGTATTTTCTCATGGAAGTGAGCTAGAAGTCATGGTAGTCCACATGGGCAGAATCCTGTTCTAAAAATCCCATCGTTTATGATTTCCATCTATCTATCTTGGATTCACTGCACAGAAATATATGACCTACACCAAGCTTTCCAGATGTATACTTACCCTCAGGAGAAAGATGCAAGTGGGTTTGCTACAACGAACAATCTGTTAGAGCTACTAAAAGTAAGAAATCTCAGCTAAATGTAGAAAATCAGCCCGGACATTTCCAGGTTAAAAAAAAAAAAAAAAAAAAAAAAAAGTCATACTCCAGAAACCAAAAGTTAAGGCAGCTTCGTCATCTTGCAGGGGAGAAGTTTTATCTATCTATCTATCTATCTATCTATCTGTCTATCTATCTAGTTCCTTTTCCCCCACCTCCTGTTTCACAACTTTTCTGATAGCCATTTTCAGGCTCTTAGCAAGCAATTATGGGTTCATCACACGCTGTTGGTGACTGGGTGTGCCAGAGCCATGTGTATCTGTGTATGGCCAGGGAGGCAAAGGGGCTCTGCTCTTTGTACTCTGAAGACTGGCATGGCAGAGGTTGGGAATGAGAGGAGGCTGGAGCTTGTATGACCAGAGGCATTTGTTCTGTGAACTTGGAGAGCAGGGGGATATTCAGTCTACAGAATAGATATTAATAGCTTGAATAGATTACGCAAGATTGCCTCTCAGTTTTGAGGTTAGGGATATGTTTAGCATGGGCCTTGGTGCAAGGAAGGTTGTTTGGGTCCCGGCAGGTGGTGGTGTTTGCTCCTGTTTTCCTTCATCTCCAAAGCCCAGCATCAGGGCCCCTCCAGTCTTTAGATGCCAATAGGGCCAGAGTTTGCAAGTTCAGTGTTTGCACCTCTGCCTCTAAATAAAATTTGGCTGATGCTCAGTAGAGTATTGAATGGTTCTACTTCTTTTCACATAGATATTTTGCACTTATTTCTCTCTTACAATTCCCCTGCGTACACCTTGCCCTTCTGAAAGCATTTCTGTGGCTGTCAATGAGATGCAGAAGCTCGGAGATCTGTGCATGGAGTCAGAGTCCCTTCAGAGATAGGCAGCAACTATCTTTAGTTGTCTGAAGGAACAAAGTGTTTTTCACTACAGAAGCAGCTTTCCCATCACAGATGCAAATAACCTACAGTGTAAGGATCCTTTCATAAGGAAAATGAATCATCAGTTGTGTATGGTGTTCCTCTCCCAGTTAATGAAGAAGGACAATGTTTGGTGTACAGTGTCGTTGCCAGGCAAACAGCAGCAACAAAAAATCCGTTAGGAGTTATTTCAGGAAATGCTGGGTGGCGTATGCCTCTTGGTTATTATTTGGAAGTGAAGATTACGGACTGCCTTCCAAAAGTATTTTGAAACATAGCTCTTGTTTCGAATGTGTTTTGTGATCTTCAGGGTATATCCAAGGGATGTATATTGTGCCTTTTCCATCCGTGTAATTGGTTTATTACTTAACTGTAGTAACTAATTAGAAGCTTAAATCCAGAGAGACAGTCAAGTCATGCAGTATTTTTGGTCAGCCAAAGGTTGATGCATATTCTTGTAACTTTGTGACCCTACCCTGGTTTGTTTAATACTGCCTGTACTGTTGTTTACAGCATGAGCATTTCAAATCATATTAAGTTTCTGGTGTTTCCTGCATGGTACTGGGATTCAACACTCTGGAAAACTCTTTGAGCGACTGACTCTGGAGGGCTCTGAATAACCTCTGGCTCAGTAATGTGCGCACTGGCTGTATGGTTCCTGTGCTTGCAGTTTGCATAGTGCTGGATAAAAACTCTCAGAAGCAGAATTTCTGCATTAGAAGGCATTATTTGTATGGTCTGAGACTTTTCTGATCTCCTTATTTGGACTCAAAATCCCCCAAGAATAGGTTTTCCTATGAGGAACCTTAGCTTCTGAATGGGTCAGAAAGACACCAGGAAAGCTTTCCTTTGGTACTATTGTGCTTCAGATCCCTGTGTGGGATTGATCTTGTGAAGGATTTTTGTTAATGACTGTGACAGAGAAAAAAGGAAAGTGCTGATAATTGCTGCTGACACAAAGCATTACCAGTACAGGGGGAGATCTGAATATCTCACAGTAAGATCCACGTGACCTAGAGGATGGGGCTAACAACAAGGGCTGAAATAAAGTAGTACGAATGAAATATCATGCAGATGAGGACTTAATAAGAAAAACCTCTGCTATGATCTGAGGGTCTGTTAATTGGATGAGGGGTGTGTCATAGCACACAACCAATGTGTGACCAGGGAAGAATAAGGCCTCTTCATGTTTGCATACAGTACCTGTGAGAAAATGAATTAACACTGAAGGGGTTCAGTAAAGACAGGGAGGGGATATGAAGATACCTACTCTGTAAAGCAAAACTAGATGATCATGGTGTGTTTAGTCCACAAAGTCATGGTGGAAGGGGGAAATACAGTCTTTCCGTGCCCAAGTCAGAGGAGGATTAAGCACCAGAAAAAAGAAATACTTCAGCTTAAAGAGACTGCTGGTGCAAGAACAAATGGATATAAATTGACACAAATTAAATGATAGGTCATAACCGACACTGCAGACAGGTTCTGGCAAAGCCTCATAATGTTAGGTGGGTAAGCATAAAAAACAAGCTACTTTTAAGATTGAGCTTGATAAATTTATAAAACATCTAACGGCATTCTAGTCTTTGAGAACAAAAACCGCTGGAGTTTCCAGAGATGGCCTTACTTTGATTTGCCTGTAAAAAGTAGACAGATACACTTGTCTCAGCAGTTGCACTACTGTCTTTTATTCTCCTGAGTTTTAAAGGAAAAGATTACCAGGAGATGATATGTTAGGGCAATCCAGAGATTTTTTTTACAGGAATGCTGTTCAACATATGTGACATCGAAGGGGAAAAGAAAGAAAAGAAAAAAAATAATCCTAGAGAAGAGTTTATTCAGATTATATAATCTGAATAAATGTAAATGTTCAATGTAAATTTATCTACTTATCTAATGTACTTTTCCTACCACTGACAAGTTTACTAGCAGCATGAAATATATAGTTAAGCTCATCTGCCATTTGGCTGATTAAAAAAAAAGAAGTCTCCTTGAAAGAATGTTTACTGGTGGGTAATAAATAACCTGAATTTCTTTTTTCAGCCTCTTACCTGCTTAATGGCAAAATATAGATGATGTGCTATTGTCTGCCAGTCTTGATGAGTCAATACTACAAAGTGGTATATTTTTCTTTGCATTGTACTAGAAGTTTGACAAAGGATCTTTGAAAGCTAAATTGGCTGAGGGGGCGTACTGGTGAAATGGATACTTTCTGTAGAAAAAATTGGCAAGCTGTAGGAAACAGTTTAACAGAGCAGACATTAAAAAATGAAACCTGCCCATGAAATGGGCACGCCATGAAGTCGCATATGAGTGATCCATATTAATCAAAGAACTAATCAAGCCTAGGAAGATATTTTTATAATTGCAGTGAGGGGCTCTTGAGATTTCCAGGCAGTTATGATACAACGTAATACTTTTGAAATTTGGCTAGGCTTGGTATTTTATTTTCTACTTGGACAAGAGAGCACAGACAGCATGTGAATGTTTTGCTCTAATGGGGTAATTAGAGGATGACATGTCCTGCCTGTCATTACTGTGTTTCTGAAGGAACAGAAGTTACTTACAAGCTACCTGCATGTTGCTATACCCTTCACTGAGATTTATTTGCTTCCAGGTTAGAATGGAAAATAACTTCAAATATACATGGTTTAGTATTTAAAAAAAAAAATAAATGGTAGAATGGAAGCTGAAGAAGGTTCCACACACTTAGGAGAATGAAGTAAATATCTGCATGCTCATAGTCTTATCTAATCAGAGATAAAAATCAGCCTAGACTTCAGTGCACAAGAGTAAAGTGTGGCTGGAGAGCAAGCATATCTGAAGAGATAGCAGTACAGGAAATCTTTGGAAATACCAGAAATCATCTTTGGTGTGGGTTGTGACTTGTTCTCTCAGAGATTCAACTTCTTTCTGCAGCTTTGTTAATTCATACCTGCTTTCTCCCAAAAGCTTATTACTTTTAGTAAACGTCAATAAACACATGTTGGAGAAGATTTGAGGCCATCTGGAGAAAAAGTCTTTTCTCATTTACCTATGTCACATACATATCTCTGTTAGTCCTTTGTGTCTCCAAAGACCCCTGTAAGACAACTGTAGGATATATATGCAGAATTTCCACAGTAAAAACTGCATCAAGTAAAATCTTCCAAGATTTTCACACAGAGCAAATGCAGAAATGCTCTTTGCCTCTGAATCCCTTTTGATTGCAGGGCTAAACAAACCTGAGATCTCGGCTACACACGCACTTCATTGGTCTCAGACAATTCCCAGGCAGCAGTCAGCTGCCTGGTACCAGGAATCTTCCTAGTAATGCAGGTTCAGCATCCCCAGTGCTTTCTGTCCTGCTCATTGCTTTGCTGTTCTACCTGCACTTTTGTGTGGTGTGGCTGTACGCCAGATGGAAGGGCATTACTTTGTGTATGACACCATCTGATGTCTGGAAAGCAGTGACAACCGAAAAGCTATGCAGCCTGGAATTGGAAAGTGCTTATTTTTGAGGGGGTTAACGACACCTGTTGTGTGGGATACTGTGAGTCTGGGAGCTGAGATGCCCAAACACAGATGCTGGGTGGAGTGCTCCGAAACTCTTGTTGCAACATCCAGCTGCAGAGTGGCACAAAGGTGAGACCTTGTGTGCACCTGAAGCCCCTGATGACCAGGGAGTACCATCTGCCACCAGAGTGAAGGAAATACTCTAAAGCAGATAATAGTGCAGTTAAAAGGCCCTTAGCAGGCTCTTTCCTCACTGATCTAATAGATCACTTGATGCCTCAACTTAGACATCAGTGCATTATGAATTTGCCCAGGCTCTGTTGCAATATGGAGAGATAACTACGACGCCAGAAGGGACCAGTCCGGGAGGTGATCTCTCAACGTACCCCATGCAAGCCATCATCACTGAGTTAAAGACAAAGCCTGGCTGCTTAACTTTTACGTATTGGCTATAGCAGGGTTTTCTGGCACGGTTTTTGTTCTCACTGGGTCCAACTCTTTTGATCCCTGCCCCATGGAGGATGCTGCTGCCTCTCCTTCACCATGCCATCACCACAAGCAGAGCCAGATTTGACTATGAACTGCTCTGAACCTGCCTAACTCTGTGCAGTCACTCCGGTGTCCCTGCATGCAATGTCCCGGGAGAGCTTATTTGGTTGGGCTTTGTGCTGCATGTACCTGTGATGGACTCAAGCCAAGGAAGCTTGTCTTGTAGGACCTGGGAGACCTCAGGGCCCCCGCTCCGGCTAGCCTGGCAAGCTCCCCTGGCTGATAGAGAAACACCAGTGTTTTAAGGGCACCATCTACTGGCTAATGGGAGCAAAATGAGGCAGTGATTTATTAAAGTCGTCCCTCTGTTCACTACAATGAGTGCTGGAGCCACCTTAATCAACAGGTAAAGATTGGAGAGCAAGTAGGGAAAGCTGGAGCGACACTGGATATGGGTCTGAAATAAAGCCAAACTTAAACTGACAACCTTAAGACTTGTCAGAAGAATTAAATTTCACCAAATGTCTTTTCTGGCTTCAAAAAGTCCATTATAGTTTAGTTGACATTATCTTGCTAGGAACCTGTGAGTGCTTAGTTCTGGTCGTAATTTGCATCCTTTTGTGGGATTTCTTAGCTTGATTGGTCTTGTGTCTAGAAAACAGCATTTTTAAAGAGAGCAAAGAATTGGCATGGTTTCTGTATGCACTTGTAATATGCTCCCCTCCCTATGTGCCCATCAATGCTGTTCCTCATGATTATTCTAGCTGCAAAAAAATAAAGTTATGGGTGGTAATTTCTCTCCTTGATAACTCTCCTCTTGTTTCATCTGTAGTTTAATATTGTGAGAACCCCAAAGAGTCATTTATGCTCTTGACTAATGGCATACCGGCTGGGTCACAGAAATGTTGAGAGCTATGCCAGTATAAATCTGAGGCAGAAAAAAAGCAGGATTTGCACGGGTTTTTTTTTATCCTAGGTGATATCTAGATGCAGTTCCAAATGTCAGAGGATTCCGTTGCACAGATCCTTAAATTTAATTTAATTTGCTATTAAATGATCCTCTGGGCTTCCAAAATTGCTAGTGCATTTCCTTATATAGGTGAAATAATCTTACTTTTTTCTTACCATACTCATGAATGCAAATGGGAAAAATGATGTTTTATTTAGGACTTGGAAAAAAGTCCAATATAAAATAGAATTTCTAAAGATGACTGCGATCATGTATTGCTATGTACTATTCACGGTTAGAGCTTGAATTTTGGGCAATTATTCATTTATTATGTGGGACAAGACAGTGCTTGCAGGTGCCTGTGGTGTGCCTTGCTGACTCTGAAAGCCAAAAATGTGAAGTAATATATTTGGTGGCATTAAAAAAAGTATATATCTAAGTGTGTGTATACCTATATGTATATATCCAACTGCTGTTACTGTGAACAGCCTTCTCTCCTTTATATGCATGAGAACTGCTATTATCATTAATCTTAATGTAACATTTAAATTGAATGCTTTTTATTTCTCTGTATTTTCTCCTTTCAGTTGCAAATGAGACAGGTGACAAAAATGCACGACCACTTTCACGATTTGCCCGTAAGTAGCATTTTTTAACTGGCTCATTTCTATATCTACTGTAGAAATAAACACATTTAGTAAGTTTTTTATCTCATATTATGTGCGCCCTGTTATTACAGTTCATTTACAGTACTAAACTGAGGAACTGTAGTACTTAGTTGGAAAAGTCACTTGAAGAAATTCAGTCTTATTGGACAGAGTTGATGCAAGTTTAAAAGAATGGAAGGCTTTGTGGCCTTACTATTGTTTAAAGCATAAAAAGTTATAATGATATAAGTGTTGCAAAGCCAGCTGGAGTTTACTACAGTGGCTACAAAGGGATTTCGGTCAAGCCTTAGAAACAACGTACAAAAAATGTAATTAAACCTTACTGACAGCTCCTCCATCCCCTTTTGCTTCACAGAGTAAGGTTAGGAACTACAGGTAAGGCTTGGGATTTGAAATGTGTCCTGAGTTTGAACAAAACAAAGGCATGCATCTGGTAATGTAGCACCAACTGATGATGACTTTGACCGCATGGATTATTAAAAACACACACAACAAAATATGTAGGAATGAGGAGGAAGATAGGAAATCCTTTTCATAATGCATGCTGTTTCATGATGATTTATGATCACTTAGCAGGGAAAAATCCCCTTCTCATCATTAAAGGGGGGCATTTGCCATCACCATGGGTGGTGCAGATCAAAACAGCAAAAGAATTTACATCTATGGTGCAATATTTCACACAGTCACAGGATGGCACTCTGAGCATGCGGTACCTCACATAGGTAGCTAAGGTGCATAATGTAGAAGGAACGTCTGTGTCCATGAAATCAGTTGCATGTAGAGACTTACAAGGTAATTAAGCAGATTGGAAAGGACTGAAAGAAAATTGTACTGGCATTCCTTATTCCTGATTTAGGGTTTATTTTCCTTCATGTTGCAGACAGTAAAGCGTAAAAAGGGGCTTTATTCATCAGTCCTGGCTGGTTCAACCCTGAAAATGCATATGGCAAAGGAAAACACAGAGGAGAGAAATGTAAATGTAAATATGTCCTGGTTTGAGGTAAAACAGGACCAATTTTGTTCAGTAACTTTACCTTTTAGCTAGGCCTCTTCTAACTGCTGAAATTAACAGCATGTTGTGCAGAAAACTGTTCACTCTCAGGGTGATAAGACCCATGTTTATAGTTGATGCCAAGGAACGGTATGCAGAGAGGCCCTTGCTTATCCTTATTGCTATAACACCCAAGGCCAGCCAACTTTGTTACTTGCCCCGTTGGAGGGTCAGAAGCAGAAAAGCGTGGAGGGGTCACACCTGCGGGGAGGAGCGGACAGGACAGGTGACCCAAAACTGACCAACAGGGTATTCCATCCCATCTGCCTCATGCTCAGTATAAAAGCTGAGGGATCAAAGGGTCAGCTCTTTTTCTTCAATGGCCGACGTCCGAGGAGGACTCTGTCTCTGCATCTGCCTTGGATCCCGATCCTGAATCCAGATCCGGAATCCAGTTCCCTTCCGTCACCGAGTCCAGTCTGGGACTTCCCCAGCGCCTGCTGGTGATGTGATTATCATCCTGGGAGCTTGATACGGTTTTGTATATATTTCATTATTTTCTTTTTATTATTTTATTATTAATATTTTATTAAAGTAGTTTAGTTCCTTCTAAACTCTTAAGTCTCTTTTTCTCTCTCTCTCTTGCCTCCCTTTGGGAAGGAGCAAGAGAGAGCAAGCATCTGTCGTTCCACTGGATTGGGCCAATCTGGCCCAAACCACAACAAAATATTTTTAAGTTCTTTATCACTCCACTTTTTTTCCATTATGGTTACTGAATACTAGGTACAGAGTTGGAAGATTCAGCCCAAGTACTGTTTATTCCTGGATATTTGGGTTACGAGGACTTCATGCTGCAATATTGTCTGACAAGTAGGTCAAGCATAATGTCATGACATTTGGAACTGAGCTGGCATTTCAGTTCTGATTCTGACATTCATAAGAACTTGATTTTTGGTGAATGCGTATAGGGTACAGGTCTGAGACCCCGGAACAACCAGGTTCTGTTCGTGCTTTAATCTTGGCACTCAGCCAGGCAGCCTAGCCTTATTTGCAGAGGTAGCAGTGACTGTATTACATGGAAGAGAACAGACTGGCAGATGGCTATCAGCTGAACAAAAGCACAGGATACCCCCTTATAAGGCCTCATTGTATGACCCAGTGCTGCATGGGATTAAGTGTGGAGGTGAGATCAAGGCCGCAGGCTATTTGACAGTAACAGAAATACAATGCAGAGAGGAACACTTAGATAAGCCTGGTTGGGAAGGAGTCACAGAGGCATAATATAGGGACGAAGGGAGGTAATTCAGAGTGTAAACCAGACCTTCACTGTTAGGAGTTAAATTTAGTGATCTGGGGTCAGGTTGAGCTAGTTTCTTATACGGTATCATTAATGATGACTGTGCGATCATGCACAGTACAAGGTGACAACTCTGTGGGAAGGGGAAGGAAAATTAGAATGAGAACTGTGTTATGGAAAGGAGGCAAGTGTCTGAGGCATGTGCTGTGCTAACGTGAGTTAAATGGATGATGTCCAAATTTATGCTGAGATTACTATAACCTACTCTACCATACCATGTTTCATTGAACAGACAGTGGAGTGCAGATCAAACATTCAAAACCATCCTGACTGAATGGCAGAAAAAGCTGCAGCAAGCAGCAATCCTTGAGGACAAGGATTCAAGCAATAACTGATGTCATACAGGATTATCGTCATTATTCTTGTGTCTGAGTCGCAAACCAGAGACTGGGTATCTTCCTGGATCGTGCCTTTCACATTCATTTGAATGATTAATTCAAAGGCAATTATTAACTTCACAACAGAGAACAGGATTTCCATTGCTCTGTAACAGCTGCCCATTTGAAGTCAATGGGATTGAGATTTCAGTGGGATCACAGTTGGGCTGTCGTTGAACACTTAATAAACCATACCCATTTTGGCTGACCTTATTTACCTAATCTAACTTCCTGTGCACACAACCAAACACAAGATAACCTACAGAAACCCAGATGAGCCTTGTCTGTCCTGACTGTTGTCCACAGCTCTCTGGAGGATGTAGCTGTTTCCCCTTTAGTTCAGGGACAACGAAGAGGGAAAGGCTGTTGGCGTTAAGTGAGGCGATGGGAATGATAGTTGTGTGGTTATCAGTGATCCAGGTAGATAGACGTGCAGTGTAACAATATTTTCAGGCTATATTAAAGTATTTGAAGACTCACCTGCAGATTCTTTAAGCAGAGTTCTGCTTTTCAAATTGTAACATCTAAATCTATTTTGCTTTTGCCTCTAGCTCAGCTATAATAATCTTTAAGAGGGTACAACAAAATCAGGGAGAAGCATTTTTGCAAATGTTTACACTTATTCACAAGGATTTGAAATTAAAATTAAGTGTTATTCATTCCAATGCTAGGGCTACCCCATCTCCTGTACTCTTAAATGTCAAATTCCAGTCAATTTATGAGACTTTGAATTTAAGAGGTTACTACTCCAGCAGAAGTTAACATGCCTGGTAACTCACTATGTGTAGTACCATGCCATCAGCCTTTGAACAGTTGTGACTGTGGGAATTTAAGTTCATCAAGCTCTCAGCATTTCAGGCAGCTAGAAACTGCTGGCTGGTGTCTGTTCAGGCAGGCCCATGAAACAAAAAAAACCTTTGCCAAATGCCCTTCACCTGACCATAGCTGTGGGCAGGCTGAACACTGATTAGGAGAGGTGGGCATTTCATTGCTCTAGTGAAATAGATTAATTCACATCAGTTGGCTGATTTACCATAGTTGATCTTCAGAGGAGCAAAGTAGATCTAGGTCTACAGTCTAGATCTAATCATAGGGAAAGCTGTATGGGATGGATATCTGCACTGGTGGAAAAGATATAGGTGTATGTGCAGAGAACATAGGGAAAAAAACCCTATATATACTGAAACAAGTACTTGTTTTTTTTTTTCCCACTGTTTTTGTTTAATGAAAAAGAAAGAAAGAGGAAAAAAAAGGCTTGATTTGAGTGATTATATGGTTTTCAGCAGCAGTTAGTTAACCTGTCACTGTTGGCTTTCAGTGGTAGTGCAAACAACAAGCTACTTGTAAGTGCTGAAAGAGGCTAATGTGTTTTTTTTCCTGGACCATCGAGTTGTCCTGAGCCTGAATAAAAGAAAGAAAGGGTCCTCTCAACATTCTATAGGGAGTCACAATATTTTTGGTTCTATCACAGGTGGCCTGTATGGTCAGATTATTTAAAACTCTTACATCCTTTATATTTCCCCTTACAGAATGGGAAAACAAATGCTTACTTATTCAAGTAAAATTAAGACATTTTGGGAAATTTGCATGGTGGTCTAAAGAACAGAAATAGTGTTATTGCAATAACGTTGCAAGTCCTTGAATGATTAAGATGTATGGATGTTGCGTTTATTTCTGCAGCTGTAGTGTAGGCATTACTTTGGACTACCTGGTGTAAGGAGTAATTTTTCTAGCTATTGTAGCACAGAACCCAGCACAGGATGACAAGGCTACCTCTAAATCTGAGTAAATATGGTCCTTGCACATTAAATAGTTGCTGACAATTAAAAGCAGAGGAGCCTACGAGCATGGAGCTTTCCTGATTAGCTGGGAAATACTCTAAAAATTACTTTGGAATGGAGAAGAGAGGTGAGGATTCTTGCTGATCTGTCTTTGCACTATTTAGGCTGTGTGAAAACAAGACATTGAAGAGAACCAGCAAAATAAGGCTGCCACCACCTGTCTGTAGCAGCAGATATTGCTGCTTCTAACAGGGGATTCTCATGATGTATTCCCAGGAGGCATGAGATAACAGCTCTTCTATTTGGTTTCCTCTTATGTACTTAGTGTGTACTGCAACAAAAAGTCAACCTTAATCCATATGTGTTAGGTCCATTATTTGTTTCTTAATTGTCTCTTCTGGACACTTAAGTCTGAATGCTGGGAAAATATTTGAAAATTTTACCTGTAGAGTCTCGTGTAAAAATCAGTTGCTGACTTTAGAAATCTCTCATTTGTCAGAATATTTTTTTTTTTCATTTTGCATATTGATAAAAAGCTCATGGAGAATAACTACCAGGAGAATTGGTACATCTTATAACTTTGGAATCCAGTAAGATTAATGCTTGCTGCACCTGTGTTGTGGGAAGTATCTTAACTGAAATAATTAGTATTTCAGTACTTAACTGCTCTTCTTGGGATCTGCTAACTCACTCATGTA
Organism: Burhinus bistriatus; assembly: GCA_013397275.1. Lineage (NCBI taxonomy): Eukaryota > Metazoa > Chordata > Aves > Charadriiformes > Burhinidae > Burhinus > Burhinus bistriatus. The sequence goes on along the minus strand of VYXH01011498.1, from coordinate 29,253 downwards.
TATTCTATAATAATTGAAAGTTAGAATGTGACACAGGTGTTCAGTATGGGAATATCACTGGGATTTTCAGAAGTGCCTAATTTATTCACAAGCTATTTGGAAATTTTTGAAAATATGAAACAGATACTTAAACTTTATGAAGTATAAGTCTTGTATTCTCTTCTCCAAAGACGGGGAGGAGATCTGACTGAAGGATGCTAATTGTACTTTGTCAGCGGAACTAGACTTACAGATGAGGATGGGTTCTCTGAATGACAAGCAAGAGGCACCTGGTGACACTTGTAAATCAATGTAAAAAGGTCATCCGTATAAATATTTTGGCATTTGAATGTCTACTGAGAAAAGTTGAAGTTTCAACAGAAAATACATGTTTTCTGATACTAGTCCTTCAGTGCTATCTTTAATCTATAATTTAACCACTATTAACTTTAGTCTAAGAAAGTCAATTGTATTGATTTGGTACTTTGTTTTTTGGTTAGTTATTTGGCTTAAAATACTGCCACATCAATACATGCTAAGCTATAATCTAAGTATAATGAGGAGACAATTTTTTTTATCAACATGTGAAAACTCCATGTTCTGTAATCAAATCTTTTTATGGGAAGCATTACAGTCTTGGATTTGGAATGACCTGAACATTAGTGCTTATTTCCACTTTGAGCTTTATTTCATGTTTTCAGGCTTAATCCCAGAATGTGGTGATGCAAAGGTAAAAGGATAACAGACCATCTTTGTTTTCCAGACTGCTGAGAGACTAGATGATAGGCCTATGAACTTATTTTCCTTCTCACTCTCTGTTTTTACAGGGTCTAAATCACAAAACTGCTTGTGGAACAGCATTATCGGTGGGCTGACTGGCAACCTCAAGGAAAGGCCAAAGCCGACCATCATCAGTGACCCCAGACCTCCTGAAGAAATCCTAGCGGATGAACTACCACCAGTGGACAGTCCTGAGGCATTGGTGAAAACATCTTTCAGGTCTGATGAATATGAGTTTACTTTGTTTATCCTTGAGAGGGTATCTTTTTTAAGATTAAGTCTGCAGCGTGGGTTTGGTGGAAGAAATGGATGCTGAAAGATTCTGCAACGTGGCGTATCTTTGTATTAAACAAGAGTGAAAAAAGAGGTCCATAAATAATACTGACTGGACTCATCTTTCGCTTCTCAGACCTCATTAGCCTTCTTAAAAGATTATGGACTAGACAGATATAAATACTGTAACTAGTCAAAATGGTTGACAAAGACAGCTCATTATGTGAAGGTGTGTTTGAAGGTTGGTATTTCATTTGGAACTGGTTTAGTGATGAAGACATGCACTTTAGGTCAGATGATGTGCTTTATTGATGCAAGTGAGAGCTAAACCTTTTTCTGTTGATGTAATGTCTTCAGAACTGTCTAGCATTAATTTATTTTGTCAAGGAGAAGGATTCTGATCAGGGGCTTGCAAGCCAGTGATTGCTGCTGTTGTAAAGTGCGTGATATAACTGTTGCTGGGTTTTCCTCTCTTTTATTTAATCATGTGGACGTACAGTTGTCAGATGTTTCTTGAAAGCATGTTTTCTGAGAATAATTTTCTCAAAATGAGGTAAAACAGAGAAGCCATCTACATTCTGTGGATCTTTGACCAAAATGTGATAATTGGTGTGCCCAGCACAAGCAAAGTGAGTGGCAGAATTGATTTTTCAAGTGTTTTTTGAGCTTGTTTTTTTGTTGTTGAAAAAACATGCTTTACTTTTCTTTTATATTAAATGCACATGTATGCAAGCATAAAATGGTTTTTGCTTTGGATAAATTTCTCTGACTGCAGTGATTTTGATTATACCTCAGTCTGTCAAACTTATTTCAGTCTTCATACAATCATTATTTAGAAGGTACTTATTTAAGTTATTATATTAGGTAGTAATTTCAGGTATCTTGTTTATACTGCTTGACATTTAAAAACATATTACCATAAAGTGAGTTTATGTCAGTCTACATAAATCCTGTAATTCCATAGCGCATTTTCATTCTTTAATATTTCTGTTGAAATGACACAGGACAAGTGTTTCAGAACGTGGATCCTCCTTTTATGATGACCTGTGGTATTTAATGGCTTTTAAACACTTTGTGTGTCTGATATTTAAAATCTATAATTTCAAGAGATCTAACTCTTTTTCAGCTTTTACTTCTCATAATGAATTCTGGGTAGCAGCAATCCTTACGTTGCTATCGTCAAGATAATTTCAACCATTTTATATGACAAAATAATGTCACAGCGTTTCAAATGGCATGATTTGATTATGCGAGTAGGGGTGACTTGGAAGAAGTGTGCTTGTATATAGCATAACAAGGACTGGTGAGCTGGAAAATGTGATTTAGCAAAATAGTTTGGCTAATGCAATTTAAATGGCTTTATGTACGTTACAGAACCCTTGTATTTCATCAGTATAAAAATTATTGTACAATGTGGCATTTTTGGGGGCTTTTATAGATGGAAATACAAACAAATTATTGTTACAAAGTAAATTGTAACTGTTTAGTTTTATAAAGGAAGCCCCACGTGTGTTTAAGAGCTATGCAGAGGAGTGGAAGATAAGAGAGAACATTACAATTACTGTCTGAAGACATGAGAAAATAAGAACACTGCAGTGTTTTTATTCAGTTTGGAATCGTGTTGATATTATGGTGCAAACTGGGGCTTAGGAGGCAGTAGCATCTTTTGTACGATGGATTGCATGTTTGATTCATCAGGGTCTTCTGTGTGTAGTGATCTTCAAGTGCTTCCTTGACGAAGTTTGACAGGTGTGTCTTGAGTGCCAGTGATTGCCTGGCAAGCATGGGCTTTCCTTGTTTCTTGTTTACTAGACTAGTGGAAGATCTTGCGACCCTGTTGCCTTTTGGGGAATGAAATGTGCTTTACAAATTGTCCAGTCCAGCATGTCTTAATTAGGAATCTGGTGGCTGAATCTCAGGAGGTATGTGGGGCAATGTTGGGCATGTGTGAATTGATTTTACAGAGGGAAGAACCAGGCCTTGTTTTCGAACATGACTGCTACAAACTGTAAAATGCAGAGACTCCCTTACTACTTCTGATTCACTGCTGTTAGAGCAGTGTGTGGCAATACTATCCCTTTCATGCATAGTTAAAAAGAAAACGTCTCTCCAGTGTCAAATGAGTCACACTTCCTTGTGATTGCATATCTTTTTATGTGAATACATATAAGCGGCATGAAATCCCAGTTGCCACCTCTTGTATTAGATCTTCTTTCCTACTATGCAGTACTTATTGTTCTGTAGCTTGGAAAATTAGGAGATCTATATTTGATTTTGTTCAACATCTAGATATGAGCTTAAAACACTTTTAAACATAAAAGGAGGAATGTGATTATTTCAATCATTTCAGTCATACTTTTCCTGCAGTTATAATTCATCTTTAAGATGTAAAGCCAAAATCAAACGAAACCACGTCCCTCTCTACACCCCAAATAACTACAGTGCATGATTTCTCCATAATTAAAAAGTGTTCTGATGGTCTTGATTTTCTTATACAATTATTTTGCTATCTCGTTTCTGAAGATACCAAGAACAAGCACAAGATTGGTCTAAAAAAGGTTGAATACCTTTCTAAAGAAAGAATTGAGTTTGTAGTATCTTGTTTGCAGTATTGCACTGAGTGAGCAGTTATAAGTAATTTTGTTTCTTGACTAGTTATACTACTGCAGTGCTTAAAATAGAGATTTTAAAATTCATTCCCACTGGCATTTAGTCTATTTGTCTAGTAAAGGCTGGGGAGGCCTCAATTTGAATTACATTTGAAAATACAGTGGAATATGGAGAATGGCAGATTATATTTTTTTTCTTGTCAAAAGGGGATAATTAGACATATAGAAGTGATTAGCTTCTTGGCCCACACTTTGTGCAACAAATCTGATATATCCACTTTCTTTCTTTGCACAAATATGCAAGTTCACAATTACATGAGCTGTGATCACTTTCTTTTTGAATAGCTATGCATGGATCAGCATCCATGTATGTAAAAACTTTAAAAATGGCTGTGGATTGATGCTCAGGACTATTAGATGGTGGACGTAAGGTCTTGTCAGGGCTGTGTCATCTGGATATTGGCTGGAGATGTCAGTGGGTGCCAACGCTAAAGTCTGTAACTCAGAAGCTCTCTTCCTAGATCTGCTTTTTGATCTGCTAGGTCCCCGTAATGAGCAGTGGTGCTATTGATAAGAATTAACAGTGGTAATTAATGAGCTCTTAAGGAGACTATGTAATAACTTTACAGTAGTAACTGTGTAATAACTTTACCTTCTGTGTGCAGCTCCCCGGCAGCACTACCCAAGCAGGCATTTTGATAATGCTGGGCTGGCACCCACCAGGGGGAGCAGAGAAGCAAGAGACAGGTTTGGGTGCTGTTCTCCAAATACCACCTAGAAGTTTGTGGACACGCTTTATGTTGGAGGATGCAAGAGGAACTCTTGCATTTGTCCCCAGACTGTTGCCTGGAGTAAACCAAGTCACCAGGGTGGCACTGCTCCAGCTGAAAATTTAATGTGTCCAAGACATCATGATTTCTCCTTGACTCATTTAGTTTTGATGTATGGGAGAGATGGAGTGTTATTTTGAGTCTGAAGACCTGGGACGCTGCATTGGGATATATGACTGTGGTGGTGCTTATGGGATGTAATGGCTATGCTAGATCTTGTGGCAGGACAGATCCCATGGCACAAGGTAACTGAGACATCCAGAGAAGAATGGAGATGCTTATCTGAGACAAAATGTTCAATGCAACCTCCCATCGTGGTCCAGGGCCTGCCTGCCGGCTAAAGTTGGTGTGGAATTGTGGAGTAGTCCAGCTGGCTCAATCTAGCACTGGAGGCTTGGGGCAGGACTGCTTCCAAGGTGATAAATCAGGGTAGCAGGCAGCTGAACAGTAAGCAGAGGAGGCAGAGATCCTCCATCCTGTACCAGAGAAGCCTTATTGGATGCCTACGTAGCTATGCTGAACTAGAAAGTGATCTATATTGTTTGTTACCAAGGCTGTATGTCCTGGGAACCAGAAAGGCAGATTCAGTTCCTTCAAGGTCAGAGTGTTTTTAAGCTCAAGGCTTCTTAATTTCTGTCACCTTTCAAAATATTTCCAGCTTTTAGCTTGAGGCTGGTAACACCTCTGCTTATGTTAATAGCTGCTTTTCCTATGTCAGCTGCAAAGTTTCTTTATCTTTCCAAGGACTTTGTTTTTCTTATCTGCTTCTGTTCTGCTTTGGGAGTCTTAAATCACACTGGTAGCTAATCTTCTTGTATTTCTGTTTCGGTTGTGGGTGATGTAAACTCTTGCTCATGCCATCTACTGGCCACTTGGTCCACAGGAAAGAGGTGATACTGCAGTGCTCCAAATCTGAAAACTTCAGTCACAGCACTGGGAGTCAGCCCACAAGCCTCAATCACGTGGGTCGAGGTGGCATCAATGGGAATACGGGTTATGGGCCTTCCTTCCCACTGCCTTACCTGAGTCATAGCAAAAGCCTATGTCCAGTCACATGTCAGAGGGGGACCTGCAGGACTCCTCCTTTACCACCTCTCATGCTTTGACACTCTCTGGGCAGCACCAAAGCTCGGCTGTAGCTACCTAAGCTAGTACATGAGAGCTGGAAATCAGAGAGGGAAGTGATGCTGGGCAGGAGAGCTGTGACCATGACCACAGAAGAACAGGAGTTGAGAGCTAGTCATGGGGTAGAATAAAGCCCACCTTCCCTCCCTCCTCGGTCTCAGTATTTGTTTATAGCCTTTTTTTATTTGGATGTTCTTGTTTGTTTTTTTTTTTTTTTTTTTTTTTTTTAAACGCAAAAAAAAATGAGAAATGAGTCTCATTTGGCCTAACTTTTTTTTTTTTTTTTTTTTTTTTTTTTTTTTATTAAAATAAAGACTGCGTAAGGCTGAAGCATGAAAGACAATTTCTCATTGGTTTTTATACCAGTCTAAAGCAGATCCAGGCCTCACTAAACATTAAAACGAAAGCAATCTCTCTGAAAACCACCCTTCTCAACATCTTTCTCAAGCCAGACTTCTTACAAGGCACTTTACTTGCATTAAACTTAAATTCATCAATGTTCTATTCAAACCTGTTGCTTATTCCTGTTATTTATTGATACACATTACAATGAATAAGAAGTGAGAAGTGTTTTGTTCATTAAGGAAATAGCTCTGACATCATTTGTCTCTCTTTTATCTTCTTGTAATTTGCCTCCCTTCTAGGTGCATGTTACGGCTTGTGAGATCTATGCACTCATTTCTTGGTAGATTGAGATTTGTGAGTCAGAGGGGGAAATGATCAGAGGAGAAAGATTTATACCAGTTACTGTTCAAAGGCTGCATTCTCTCTCTCTTTGCATATATCCACACGGGTCCAAAAGGAAGGTGTTTTTACAGGCAGTTGAAAGAGAAATGGACTTTTTTTTTTTTAACATCACAGTCTTCTTGTTCTTCATAGGATAGATGTATTATTGATGACAAGCAAAGCCAGCGATTCTGTCCCTGTAAATATCAGACACATCAAAAGACCCGAGTTTAGAAATTCAGATGGACTGTGGGTGTCCTAACAGAGCTGTGCCTCTGAAAGGAGGGGAACAGTTCCACTTCCAAAATGGGACAAACAAAGTCCTGGTAGTAATGAAGTTCTGCTTTGAGGACTGACCAATGCCTGACCTTGACCACACTTCTCTGCCTGACATATGTCACCTGAATCTTGTGCCATAATAAACTCTGAGCATTTGTTTTGCAGCTGTGCAAGGCTTCCAATTCTGGCTTTGTAAACAAACAGATCACCCCCAGTCCTTGACATGGACTATGCTAGCCCCCACCACACACAGAAGGCAGATATATTTTTAAATCCAGATGTGCCATACCTGTACAACCATGTGAATCTCAAATGTTTGTAGGGCACTTATGGGTACACAAGGCTGTTCCAGAAGCCGAGATTAATTGCTTGGCTCGCTGAAGTTGCCATCCCAGTCTTCCTTGCAGGTTTACAGAAGAAACTGTATGTGGGCAGGGAGTTGTATATGGGAAAATACATGAATTTAAGGATAGTCTTTATCCTGATAAGGAAGTCTTTAATAATGCACTATTTAGTTACCTCCACCATGAGAAATTAACAGCCTCTACATACTAACACCAGCCTGGGATGCCTTGCAATTCCTGTTGACATAATTTTTATCCTGGTTTCCTAAAGAAAACTGGCTATCCTTTTCCTAAGGAAATTGTTGCATGTGTCTCAGTCAACCTTCCTGTTAACTTCTTAAACATAGCTGAACTTGATCAGTAGGTTAACGGAATGGTAGACATCTCAAAGGTACTTAGTTCCTACCTATTTTGTGAAAACTGAAAGAATAGATAGGAGAAAGAAAAGTCGATTTCCTAGAGTTGCTCTTTGGCTGACCAGTGCTTACATACTCTCTAGCTGATCAGCACGTGTAGCTGTGCACCAGGTGCCATGTGTGACCATGCAAGCAGGCAGGGCAAGATTTGGAGGAGAAGCCCAAGGGCAGCAGAGCAGCAGGAGGCACAGCAGGTCGCAGAATGTGTTGCTATGGGGAAGGTAGGAAAGATGTAAAGCACAAGTGCGTAAGAAACCAGTCATAGCTTGTGCTGCAGCTTTGAGTACTATAATTGACGCTGATGAGAGGTATTATTATCCCTACTATTACACTATAAATCATGCCTAATCACCCTAGTGGAGTGGACCACATATCTTATTTTGGTAGATGAAGTGTATTATACGCTGTGACCCCCTCCCCTTCTGCCATGTGGTTATACCCAGCGTGGTCTTTTTGTGCACATGCAGTGGTCCAGGGTTTCCTGATGTGAAGTGATTCTCATAGAGTGTCACCTAATGGGGAGCAACAGCTAGGTTTTCAGGTGAAATAGCACTGGAAAGGCGCTGGTGGCCACCTCCAGCCTGTGGTCTGCACTTGAAGGGCACTTGGGAGGAGGGGAAGGGATGCGGGCTCTGGAACAGGTTTGTTGCCCTGGCAGTCTGTGCGTGTCCTGTGGGCCATAAGTTGCTCATCCTGTTATTAAATTAAGACTGTCGTGGCATATATTTCATTCCGAATGAGAAAATGGGATAGTGGCTTTCTTACTCTTGGCAGTCAGAGAGCGTGATGCGCTGAGATAAAAGTGTTTGACTAATCAGTTGCTGAAGTTTTATCTTGAGTTCTTCAATTTGCGTAAGCAAGAAACATTACAAAGGTGCTCAAAGGAAATTCCTATACATTCATCTGCTTTTAAATGGCTGGCTGATGGCAATGAAATTAAGTGGTATGTTATACTGTGATGTTTTCCTAAAGGATGCAGTAAAATATCCTCCAGATCCAATCCAATCGGGGTCTGATTTGGTTTGGTTTTGAGACCACAAAACCTGCAAGTAGGAGTTCAGGAATATTTTGAAGTCCATAATAACAATAGCAATCTTGAAATTACCCAAAATAATCTTAAGGCTGATGGATAAGAGCTTAATCTTCAGTAATGTCCTGCATTTCTTAATATGAAGCACTTTGAAGCAGGACGAAAAGGGCTGCTTAACTCCAGTTAATTGAGTACAATGATCAGATGTGGAGAGAAAAGTGTATTCAGTCTTGGGAAAATACTAGCCATTTATGCATTGAAATACAAATTTGAGGTCTGCTTTTTTGGTTGTTTTGTTTTGTTTTTTAATGATGAAAGCCAAGAGAGACTCTCCAGTAAACATTTACCTGGGACACAATGGAAATCCCCATACCTGTTGTCACCTATCTAATGGATTGAATTGTTGATTCCCACAGGAATGCTATTAATACCAGGCTATGGGTTGCTCGGAGTCACCTGTCTGCACACCCTTCTCTGTGTATCTCTCTTTTAACTCTGTGGTTTTTAATGAAGATTTTGTCCAGTTTGCCTCCCCATGCAAAATAATTTTGGTAACTGCCATATTTTGCTGGAAATTCTTTTGCCAGAAATTTGCAGCCCAGCCTACTGGTGACTTTGCAGACATGTAGCAACATCTAGGTAAGTAAAGCTGCTGTGAACTGTCAACACCCCTTACCCACATAGCTTGCTAATGGCTGTTCTTTATCTGGTTTTTGCATGCTAAGCTGCCTGCTGGCAATTTCTAGAAACTATTTTATGTAATAGAAAGGTCTCATTTGGAAATTATCACACTATCCATCTGAGTACTCGGCAGTTGCTGATGTCAGAGCCACCGTGTCTGTAGTTTGCAGATTGGGACATTTATTTTTAGTTCCAGTAATTTTTGGATCTGAATCTACTGAAGTGTTCACAGCAAGACTGCTAAAACTATCATGTGTTACTTGGTTTCCATCTGAACTTTATAAATTGATCTAAACTTTATAAATTGACTCAGGTTGTTTTGAAACCAGGCCTATAGTTTAAATTTGCTGTCAGTGCTGCTCTTACTCTGGCAAAAAGCAATCTTGTATCTTCTTTTGATGGAAAGGTCTTCATTCTGGGGTGTGGAAATTGACCCAGGTATATGGGTTTTGGGTCCCCATTTGTGCCCAGTGATTCCTTCCATTATATATGTACCTTTGATCTGTCTCCTCTTTCATGTAAGCACTTACAGTTCCTTGTCAGAACAAATTTTCTCTCAGCTCAGCTGAAAAAGGGCCAGACCTGAAGTTCTCTTTCTTTTAAATAACAGCTACTGAAGAGCATTTATTGTAAAAAGGAAAAGTATCAGAAGCTTATTTTCCTTCCTTCTAAATGTTGTGCAAGAGCATCATTTAGATCAGTGTAAGCATCTGTAGTTGCAGTTTCTAAGATGAAGATAACATTTCTATTCTCAGTACTTAGAACCTCAAGATTGATTTTTGTCATATAATTGTCACCAATAGTATCTGGTCCTGAATCAAAAAAGATGCTTGTTATCCTACTGGCTTCTTGTAGCAGTTATAATTAAGTCTGCCCTAATTCTGAACAGTGTTATTCATAATAAAGTAATATTCAGATTCATTCTGAAGATGAAATGTTGAGAAAATTGGATTCTTCTTATGGCACTGTACCTCCTTTTGAGGGCTTCTTCACTTCTTAAATTGTTTTAAAGATGCTCATAATTAGCTGCAATGTCAGCAGTACTTGAGTAAAAGAATTAGAGTGTAGTAGTGTAAATACACTGGGCCAAATTTGGTGTAAATTGGCATAAAACTCAGTTTTACTGAGTTATACTGATTTACTGCTGCTGTGTGGCTTGATATTTCCAAACAGTGCTTATACACTGAAATTTGCATATTTGTTGATTGATGTTATAAATCTGATAAACTTGGCAGAGTGTTTTTGCTGAATCATGAGCCATGCTGTCGAATATGTTAATGGAAGGGGCCTGGGATAAACAGAGCAAATTCCCATCTGAGGAATGCCCACTGGCCTTCACAAAACCTCTGTGAAGCTTGCACACTTAGAATCAGTATAGCCAGTTATCCTGACATATCTGCTTTTATGCTAGTAAAATTGCCCTAATTTCTTACTAAAATTACGAATTGGTATCAACAGAATACAGGCTCCTTAGTTTTGTGCTGCAGCAGAGTATGAGATGTATTACTTTCTTTTTTTAAACTCATTTTTTTCTGAATTGAAGTGAGATTAAACTCAGATTTATCATATTCTATATGTCATTCTTTTTGAAGCAGTTGTACAATAATTAATGAAAAGTTTATAATAGCACAAATTGATTCAATATATTTTACAAAGATCGATTTATTTTTTTTTAATTTCCCCAGCATGGCTGTGTTATGGCTTATACAACTATGATTTATGCTGTTCAAGATTAATGACCTAGATGATGGGGCACAGTGCACTCAGCAAGTTTGTAGATGGAAAAAACAAAACAGGGGGAGTGGTTGGTAGACCAGATGGATGTGCTGCCATCCAGTGGGACCTCCACAGGCTGGAGAATTGGGCTGACAGGAACCTCATGCAGTTCAGGAAGGGGAATTAGAGTCCTGCACTGTGGCAGAGAACAACCCCATGCACCAGTACAGGCTGGGGGCTGACTGGAAAGCCACTTTGCTGAGAAGAACCTGGTTATCCCAGTGGATACTTAGGCCATGAGCCAGCAATGGGACCTTGCAGCAAAGAAGGCCAACAGCATCCTGGTTGGCATTAGGAAGAGAATCACCAGCAGGTCAAGCTTCCCCTCTTCTCAGCACTGGTGAGGCCACATGTGGAGTGCTGAGTCCAGTTCTGGGTTCCTCAGTACTAGAGAGACAGGGGCATACTGGAAAGAGTCCAGCAAAGGACCATGAAGATGATTAAGAGACCGGAGCATCTGACATAGAAGGAGGGGCCAGGAGAGCTGGGACTCTTCAGCCTGGAGGAGAGAAAGCTTGGGGGGAGCTTATCAATATAAATACCTGATGGGAAGGAATGCACAAGATCGGGCCAGACTCTTCTCAGTGACAGGACAAGAAATAAAAATGGAAATACAAAAAATGGAAATACAGGAAATACCATTCAAACATAAGAC
>VYXH01011498.1:0-15479 GCA_013397275.1 Burhinus bistriatus | reverse complement strand
TTTAAACTGTGAGGGCAGTCAGACACTGACACAGGTTGTCCAGAGAGGTTGTGGAGTCTCAGTCCTTGGAGATACTCAAAACATGACTGGACACAGTCCCAGGCAACCTGCTGTACCTGACCCTTCTTTGAGCAAGAGGGTTGGACTAGATGATCTCCAGAAGCCCCCTCCAGCCTCAGTATTTCTGTGATTCTGTAATAGGAACGCTGAGGCTGAATTATCACCCTGTGAGTAAAATCCTAGTGTCTGATCTGCATTGCGGTTCTGTTATCTGCATTGCAGATTTTTGTTGCATCGTCTGCACACATCTGCTGCATGGAACTCCCTCTGACGTCAGTATGAAGTAGGGGTCTACAGTGCAGATTCATGACTGGGATTTTTCTCTGGAGAGTTTCCCCATCTGTGTTTGAGACAAACCAGAATAACATGTTTTAACTTTTTTCCTATGTAAACTGAGTATTTTGTGAATTGAGAAGTTTATTAAAATGCAAGCTTCGTCTCCCAGTCATCAAAAGAAAGTGGCACTGAGTTCACAGCTCATGTAGATGATAGGGAAAGAAGAAACTCATGTAATGAGATACTAATACAGATCCTCAAATGTAATTTAAATTTGTCTGAACAAGTTTCCTCTAAGAAGGGAGGGGAAGTGCAAATGACAGATGCAAGTTCAATAAAGAACTGGTGAAAACTTTTTCATCAGTTCATCATGAGTTGGGTAATGGTCTTAGTGAGATTATTTGTAGCCTTAGAAATCATTAGTTCATTTCCAGGGTCACCCTAAGGCTTTGATCTGTCTTTAATCGAAGCCTGCTAACAGACGTTGCTGCTTGTTGCTTCTGCAGAAGCATTTCTGAGGGTCCTGCTGAGCTTTCTCAAGGTCTTGAAAAATACTGCTTAAATATTTATCTTCACAGAGGTACTAGACTAAGGTGTCATCTATTTTTAATCAGTACTCTACTAATGTTGATTTCAATAGAGAACTTGGCCTGAAATACTACCTGGGAAATTTTCTAATGTATTTCCTCTGGCACTGAGATAAGACAAAGTGACAGAAAAGCAAATAAGTGTATTCTCTCATTAACCTTCCAATTGCTGAATTTGTGTGTGTATTGATGTGCAAAATGTCATTATACTTTTTTTTTTTTTTTTGTCTTGACAAAAGTAAAGTCGTCTTAACGACACTCATCTTTCTGCAGAAACTGTATTGGGAAATACCTGTTAAATACTTTCAGTAGCTGGCTTCTAAAAGTCTCTCTTTTTTTTGTTTTGTTTTGTTGGCCCAGGCATGGCCTCAGATGTGGGATTCTCTGCCAGTTTTATCCATGCAGTTTTATTAGAGTACCTGACTTTAGCAGAGCTGTGCCAGTATTCGCCTAAGGCAACTAAGATGTCGCAAGCTGAATGACATTAACTAATTGAATGCAATTCAGATGGAGAGAAAGGTAATGGATCAACCATTCTTCTTTTCTCTTTTGAGTGTCTTCATATTTCTGCGGGAATTTCAGGGAATCTGGTGATAGAAAGAAAGCACCAAAAGCTAACTTCACTCAAAATTTCAGACAGGTAGCACGAACAATGATTGTTTCTGTCGTTTTTTAGAACAAATTTATTTTCTGGGGAGACAGTGGAAGAAACAGGCTTGTTATGTGACCACATTGAGATAAACACTGGCTTTCATGAACTCTGAGACAAAATGCTGGCTTTTAAGTGCCAAGTATGTGCAATTTTCTGAATATGCCCCCATGACTGTTGCTCTGGCTAGATAACTGCATCCGTGTTCGTGTTCATACTGCTTGACATCCCCAACACAGAAAGGCTGAGTACTGAGAGGGATACTTGCTATTCCACAGCAACTGACTACAGTCTGCCTGGTCTTGGTGAGCGTTTGTGCCATACCTGACTTCTCTGTAACCATGCAGACCCCAGGGCTACCTCACTGTTACCTTTTGAGTGGCTCTGCCCAGTGTCCTCCTTGGCTGTTCTCTAATAACCACGAAGGGATTCTTTTTCGCTCTGATGTTACTAGCAAGACAGGAAAGGCAGGAGGGGTTCAGCTCTTTTGTGAGGGACTTGAGACAGCCCAAGCTGCAAGTAAGAGAGCTGAGGTGGCCTCCTTGTGGTTATGGATAGCCAGCTGGTTAGCTCCTCTGCCACTTTTATGTTGTATGTGGGGTTTTTTTGCTAGTTGTTTTTTGTTGTTTTTTTTCCCTCTGATTCTGACTGAACCAAGGCCTGTCACCTCACACTGGTTCTTGTAGAGTGACATCAACATCCCTTGGTAGGACTGGATTTGCAGGACTGGGCTGTGGGCTAAATGAGCTGGCAGAAAGTTTGGAATAGCTCCAGGCCTGGGATGGGCTGCACAGTCCAGAAGGAGAGGGTTGACGTCCTCCTCTGTCTGCACCAAACTCACGTTACCCTGTGGCCTTCCTAGCTTGGCACCAGCCTGTTCCTGTAGCCACCACCAATGTCAGAGTTGTTAGAGCGTGCGGGTATGTTAAACCACAACTATCTGGCTTGTCCTCAGCTTAGCAGTGAAACTCACAGTCACTTTCTAACAGAAAGCCATACTTGGCTGGGCTGGGAATGTCCACGGGATCCCTATTGTGTAGCATCTATTGAAGGATGGTGTCCATTTGTGTGGCACTTATTTTCCAGGCATGACTGCCATAAGGATTTCATTTATGCTAGTGTCACTGATCAAGTCCATGACTTCTGCATGTTTTAGGGCTTTTATCTGGCCCAAATTTGTAAGCAGTCAAGCCCCAGGTGTTAGTTTACTCTTGTGAAGCCCAGTGGCAGTTATCTGATCATAAATATCCTTTTTTGGTGTCCGTGTTGGGACGACAACATGACTGGTTACTGTGTGGCATTCTTGCATCTAGTTTTCTGGGTCATGCTGGCTGTAGCATCTTGCAGACCTGGCCATGTAAATAGTGTTTTGGGCTATGCCTCTTCTCCAGGTGTACATTGGCTAGTGATGCTTTAGGTAGCCTGAATCCAGAAGATGCATCCAAACTACATATGAATGCAGTCTGGAAAGTGCATCAAAAGCCTAATATTTTCAAAGTATTACTGCTTGTTGAACAAAGGCTGATGCCTTGCTGCAGCCTGCACAGTGTGGACATGTGGCCAACTTAGCCTGCAAAGTAGCTTTGACAAGATAGTCTCAATATAACCAATGGGGAGGTTAGAGAGGATTGCTGAGTTAATTTTATATATATTTCCTAAAATTTCTTCTTCTCAGCTTTACTCTTCTTGGTCATATATTCTTAAAATAAAACTCTTCTTTAAGAAAAAAATAAATAATTCTGGCTCTATAGTTTCCAGGCAGCATGGACTATAAAATGAAATAACCCAACTGTATATTTAGAAGCATGCAAGTAAATGTCTTGCAGCTAAACTTAATATAAAGGTGCAGCTAACTGAAAGTAGCATGTTAATGCTGAGAATAATGCTGTACTTGTTTCCGATTTCACAAGGTAGAAAATATACTTTGGTTAAATGAAATTGCAATGCAAATCATTATTATTTTGTTGTATTTCTGAGGAAGAAATTAAATACTGGAAATTTCTTAGATGATTTTGGAACTTTTTTCTATAGCTGATGTTCTTTCAATGTTAAAATGTTTTCATCAGAATTTTTTGATGCCTCTAAAAAAAATAATAACGTAGGAGATTAGCAACATTTGATAAACAATTGCCAATTAAATAAATCTCACTGTTAAAACACAATATGAAAATGCACACTGTGAGGCAGCATAAAAAAATGCATAGAAAAATGGTAATACATGATTTTCAGAATAATTTGCTTTGTGGTTTTTACATCCCTGTTTAGTAGTTTGTCATAATCCTTACTGAGCAGTAATATAAGGAGCCAGCTTTGCAAAGGAGCTTCCTTACAACAGTCTCCTTGGGATACCTAGTTTGTGACAGCAAAAATGGCAATGCCGTGGAAAGGAAAATGAGGAATGAGGGTGGATGGATAGTATTCTCTGTGTGTGTGTGTGTAGGCAGGGAGAGCCCAAGGCCATTTCAAAAATGTCAGACCAGGATCTTACTCGGAGATGCTGGTCGTTCTCCAGGATAACTCATGCCCAGATTGTCTACCCTCTTCAAGTGGTCTCTGTGAGAAGAGTGAAAAAGGTGGCATATCTTGGAAAAGTAGTGGGTGCAGTACCAAGTGCCTGCTTTTTTCACTCTCATAGGAAAAGAGGAATTCTGACCTGGCACAGACTTAAGCCTGATTTCCTCTCTAGTGTCAGCAAGTGGAAATTTTCCTCCTTTCAGAGCTATATCATAGGTTGACACCTATGAACACATGGCAGCAACTCAGCCAGGTGGGAAGCCTGGAAACATACTGAGGAACAAAACTTAGCTGCTAGGAGAAGCATTAGAAACTGGCAGTGAAATTTGTCATGAACAGGTCCAGGGAGGAACCAGATAAGTTGTGCTCAACTCTGAGGAGGTGCGAAAAACACAGCTGAATGTTAAGCTAAAAGGGGAAACAGAAGGGGGGGGCGGGGGGGGGGCATAGTTTGGTGGAAAGCACATATTTTTCACTCTTATGTAGAATGCAGGAACTTGGTTTGAAATGTTTTGCTGTTGTCGTTAGCATTGTGGTACGAGTGTGTTCATGCTGCGATGGGAGAATCACAGTTAAAACTGATGACGGTGTCAGGGTAGCGTCCATGGTAGGAGGCAGTGCATTCCCGTATCTCTGCGTTGGCTTGCAGAGCCTTGGTCCTCACTGAGTGCGGCGGGCTGCCACGCTGCTCTGAGCATGGAGGGGGGTGATTTTGATGCTGAAGGTCATGCCCAGCTCCTCTTTCATGTGCCACATGTCTGTGACTAGCTGATGAGTGTAGCTGCACGTCATGTATATGCAATAGGAGATAAGAAGACTGTTTTGCCATGGCTCTACAAAAGCTGTGGACAAGAAGACCCAATGACAGAGGAATGATAGCTCTGATAAGCCAGACCTCTATGCAGTGTCTAATTTTAGTGTTTATCTGACCACTGGGTAACTGGAAGTGTCAAATGACAGATAAAACCTTAAAAACATGCACTGTGACCATCCTTTTATCATTAGTTGCAAGTAACCATGGGGATAGGAATCTAAGGGGTCTGTTTTTGTTTTCCTGTTCAGTTCAAGAGTGAGATCAGGAATAACTATAAGTGAGAGTCAACTCCAAGCCTGTAGATTAAAATAAATTCAGGGACAGAGGCTCTGACCTTGTCTGTCCACAAAACCAGCGGTGATTCAAAGATCAGTTTATTAGCTTAGTGCTTGGATCTATTTAATTGAATTCAGTAACAGATGTATGTAGCATTCCCTTTCTAGCATACCTGCATGGAGGAAGATGTTAATCACACCAATTCAGGCACTTGTGCAGCAGCAAGAAATTATGAATACAATGCTTATTGTTTTCTTCCTTCACTTCCTATAGACGAACATCTGAGGTAAGGCAGAGGGGCATCTTTCCACACTGTCATTCTCTGCATTTCCCTTTCTTCAGCTTGTTTCCATTGTATTTTAATTTTGTGCAGAAGTGATGGCCTGTCCATGACACCTGACTGATGGTTGTTCTCTCATTTGGCCCTTGTCACTGCAGGAGCAGGCTTACTGTGATGGCTTTACTCACCACGTTAGGCTATCAACCAGCATTTGTTGATCATCTATGTGCTTGCAGATTTGCAGTTATCATTCTTTCCATTTGCCCCAGTTTTCATTTTTTTTTTTTGAGCTTCTGGCACAGGACACAGCTCTTGCTATACTTTAAGTAATCCTCTCTGAACCCTTCGCAAAATTCGTCATGGGTATTATTTAGGAAAGCAAAGAAAGGGTCAATGAACAAAACTGAGACAGAGACAATTAAGTCCTGTCAGTTTATATTTAATGGATGGCTTTTTTTTTTTTTTTTAATTCAGAATTAAATACCCAAACCTTTTCTCATTTCAATTCTTGGAAAAAGTTTTGCTGTAGCCCAGACAATCTGAACTTATTGTTCCCAGGCAAGAGAGGAGCTTTGTTGGTGGAGAATTGTGTGCGTGGTGTAACACATCCAGCCTCCAGCTCACCTTCCTGCTATTCAGATGCCAGAATCTGTGATCAGTTGTGAAACACAAATACAGGCAACTTGCTGTGTACATTTTTGTGGCACTTGCAAGATACCTACTACTATGCATTACTCTATTATATTTTGCCCCCAGTATGAGATTGCTGCTGAGCTGATTCATCCTTGTGGAGAGTGAAGTCAGATATGTAAAAAGTTAATTATTTGGCATGTGCTTGACTTACCACACTGACTTTTTATGATGTTATGAGTCAAATTCACAGTGTTTGTCCTCATCTTCAGTGATCTGGACTTTGATGTAGTTCAAGCTGCAAATGAAGGCTGTGGTCAACAGCCTTCTGAACAGTGGAGCTTTTTCTACAAGTGTACAAATCTGTAGGGAAAATGGAAATAATTTTCGCTTTCAAGATTTTTCTGCATTTGAATGGTATTTTACAATTCTGAACAAAAATCTCTGTGCAAACATAACTCAGTTGAAATCTAAGAGCGCCTCTTAGGCAAACAATAACAAGGGGAAGCTTGACAGAAACTTGTCCAAATTCATGCAAAGATTTGGACTAGTTAGCACAATTAATTTTTTTTTTTTTTTTTTTTTACAAACTTCAGGAAGTCTTCTTGGCCTCATTAAGATATCTTTCAAGATTTTCAGTTCCTGCAACAGAAAGTCTCCTTAGTCATCCTGAGACCTTTCAAGCATGGGATGCTTGGCTGAGCAATATTACTTGAGGAGTGAGGAGTTTTCGGAGTCTGCTATTAATAGAAGTGTATTAATAAGGTGATCTGGGATAATTTAATATTAAATGATGTTTGGGGGGGGGAAGAGGTGCAGGAGGGGAAAATATGCCTCAGATGAATCATTCTGATTTAGATAAATGGTTCTCATTCCACCTACCAAAATGCATAGTATGTGGATTAAATATTCAGAACGAGTAACTGCAAAGTAATGGACAAAACATGACATCCACCTGCTGCGTCATTTCTACCTCTTTATGAACAGTAAATGATGCAGCTGCTTTGCCACGCTCAGTGTTTTTAGCTACAGAAATGGGGAGATGGCAATAGAGAGCTGTGATGAGGCTGTGGTAGGTTCCCTTTTTTAACAAAGGTTGCCAAATGTCAGTGTATAATTTGTGATCATTTCAATAAAAGCTGCTTTTAGATTGAATAGAGAGGGGAAACGGGAATGTCACAAGTGGCAGATTTATGCCTAAAATCCTCTGCTTTTAAGAATATAAGTGAAATTTGAGAACAAGTAATTCTTAAACTGTATTTTACTCTGTCTACTGTAAGTTAGGAATAAGTATATGTGTATCAGACTGATAAAAGAGAAGTCAGGTCCTGTTATCTGATTTTACTGAATGGTAAAATGAACATAATATGTAGCATCTACCATGGTTCTACTAGAGACAATATAGCTCTCCCTTTTTCCATCTGCATCAAGATGTTGCTTTTTTTTTTTTTTTCCTTGGTGGCAGTTTTGTTGCCAAATTGACAGCTTGAGAAAATTCCTCCTCTAAGTAAATTACCTGCAGCTTGCCAAAAGCAGGACTGAGGTTTGTGTGGGATAGCATCTTAGTTGTTGTTCATTGCTGATTTTGTTTGGTGTCAGAGATCTTTGCTGTGCTGGAGGTCTCAGTTTCAGGACAAAGTGACTATTAGAGCAGTCAAAAATTCCCTCCTTCTTTTGAGGTTCTCTGCATGTTGATGCAGCTCCCCAAACCTTTTCCAGTGAGACAGCCACATAATTTGCTGGGAAAGCAATAAGGTAACCTTCAAGGGTTTCCTGTGTTGGTTGTCTTCTCATATCTCTGAAAACAGATTTGATTGTGGGGAAAGGAAAGTGGACTAGAAGCAGAGAGTATGTGTAATTTTTGTATAGCTTATTTCAATACCACAGTTCTATAACAGGACAGGATGGTGGGTCAAAGCCAGGGCAAATAAAATATTAGTACATAAACCTGTCTTTACTTCCTATACAAATAAGCCAGTTGTTTATAATGCAGTAACACGGCTAAAGTTGATGAATGATAAAACCTTGTAGCATGGAGGCAGCAGTGTTTTGGGATTACCATATTCCCCAGTGGATATCTGCAAGTGCTGCAAAAGAAAAAAACAACACAGAGAAATGTAGGATGTGGTTGATATGCGATTATCCCAACGTGCTGCAGAGCAGGGGCAGACTGTGACTTCTGTGTCCAGAGGGACTGTTTATTAAAGAGAAAATGTATGACTTTTTTTTCTGTATGCTTCATGTGTCTTGGATTACATGGCTTTGCACACTCACAGGAATGTAATTCCTCTGGGAATGTCCACCCAAGGAGAAGTGATGTGGATGTGCAGAACTCCAAGGTGTCCTGGGAGTTGTGGAGTGGTAGGTCTGCAAGGCAGCAGGAACATTTCTTTCTTCCATCATGATGCTGCATGCAGTCATTTCAGAAACGTAACACCAAATTACAGATCTTTGTGGGTAGTGAGGCGTCTGTCCCAAGCAGTTTGAAAAATCTGCGCCTTGCCCTTTAGTGGGGCAGGAGAAATAGATCTCCACAACTGTACCGGTTCTGTGGGTTTTCCTTGTGGGCAATGAAAGGATGCACCTTGGCATTTTTTTAAATCAACATTTTCTACTTGTGTGGGTTTTTTCACCCACCCTGAATTTTCAGTCATGTGAAAGCATCTTTTTAACTTCCCTGGCAATGTAAAGGATTTTACACGGGCACGTATTGCATTGTACCCACCTCAGGAACATTGTGCTTGGTGAAAGAGTGAAAGACTTCTGGTGTAAACGTCATCAGACTGCCGGATTTACAGGTGAGGGATGTTTTGGAGTTGCACATACAACTGGGCTGCTGTAAAACCTAGAGATGTTTTAAAACTGAAAAAAATTTTTTAAAATCTGAAATCGGTTGTTTGGTTTGAGCGGGCCCATGTTTAGAGATGGAAATATTTGGTACAGTGTAAAACAGTTGGAATTACAGAAATAAAGGATCTCACCCAACTGGCTTACCAGTGATAGAGATGTAAGGATAAAAATAAAACAAGTTGCAAATTAACCTATTAGCACTTCATTGTATGTGTGAAGCATACAAATTGCTGATCTACCTGTGCTGATTCACATTTCTCTATTATTCACGTACAAAACCTCACAGTCTCCAGAGTGTGTAAAAGATGGTCAGCCTGTCAAGCCATATCACAGTATAATCTTTGTATTAATCACAGAGCGATAACTTGAAATAACATTCTGGGTAGGTGAAAGTAGCATCAAAATGGAATATTTCTATTGTCATCTTCCCCTCTGGAAATAGACTGAAAATACAAGGTGTGTTGCAGTGAAGCTTACACTCAGTTGAGTGAGTAGGTATATACTTGTTTTCTCACATTGAGATATGTTTCTTCGTCTATGAAATAAATAATTGATTATTTGAAATGAACATATGCGTATGTATTATATAACGTGAGATACGTAGTTACAGGACAGTAAGTTCTGTGCTGGTGGATAGCAATATAATGATAGTATACATCAGGTTTTTTCCAATAGCTCAGCTGACTGTGACTAGAAAACTTGCTTCCAACAATTATAATCTGAGATTCAGAAGGAAAAAAGCTATCAGTACAGTGTGGAGTATTTTCAACACTAATTTGTGTGCATGTATTTTTCCTTTGGAGGCAAGGCTACAAACCATACAAAAACATGGAAGCGAACTTGAAGAGCTGTTGGCGTTCACTACATTCTGATTCTTCTGGAAAAATAAACAAACAAAAGCCAACCAAGGCAAAACACACCTTAAGGGCCATACGCTTCTATTGTATTTGTCAAGTATGTACAAGTGGAGAANTCCCCTTCTCTGGAGATTTTCAAGACCTGCCTGGATGCAGTCCTGAGTAATGTGCTCTAGGCATTCCTGCGTCAGCAGGGGAGTTGGACTAGATGATCTCTAGAGGTCCCTTCCAACTCTGAAAATTCCGTGATTCTGTGATTCCGTGATTCTGTGACTGTTAAGTACTTGGCTCAAAAGAAGAGTCATCTTAGCTGCAGATTCGAAAACAATTAATAAAAGTGACATTTCTTGCTCTTGAAAAGAGTACTGTCCAGTTTCAGAAGGCAAATCCTCTTCCCTTTTCTTCCTTCTCATGCAGTAAACTCACTATATCACATGAATCTTAGTCCAGTGTTTGCGCCGTGGATGGAGGGTGCAGCATCCATCTTGGATGCACCAAATGAGACTGATGTTTTATCCACCTTGTTAGCCTTTGCACAGACATTGTCTCACAAATGCCAGATTCTGTATGTTGCAGGTGCCTGTGGGAATCATGTGCTTACCTGTGGGTTGACCAGCTGACGTCGACAATGAGGCAGTATTCAAAGAAAGCGGTAATGAAAATAGCTCTGATAAGTTGCTTCAAATGAACATGTGTATATGAACAAGTGAGTAAATATTGATAAGCAATACAGGTAATTAAGAAAGTGTGTAACAAAGGTGTCTCTGTATGTACAGAATTTCTTGCACACGATGCATGTAAGGCACCTATATATCAGGTAATTTTAGCAAAGCTTGAGCTAAAGCAGACTGTTTTCATTTTTTTTAAACACTAAGATTTATTTTTTTTAATACATCTGCCAAGATTTTGATTAATTTTAGAAGTTATGATCTCTAAGTTGCATAGTTTTTCAAGCTAAAGAGAACAAGCTTAATCTATGACTATTTACCTTCACCAACCTGGTAATACTTTCTACATCAGATTTTATGGCATCCAATTTAATTATGGAACAGCTGTGATGTAGGCTGCGTAACATCTTGACTTAAAATCAGTTTACACAAACAGGAAAACTTTAGGAATACTGATGCTGATATGTAGAGCATATCAGTGATGTTTTCCTAACTGAAGCAAGAACATGCTGTGAAATATCATTCACAAAGATATTTCTAAGTGTACTAAGGCAAAGTAGTACTGTACTCTGTGAGCAGCCTCAAGTATCCATGGGTCTAGTCAGTTGCAGAGGGGCAAAGATGTACGTAAAAGTGATGAAATCTTACCGCAAGTAGTTATAAATAGTGGGGATGTTTGTTTAGTTGGTGTAAATGGTAAATATTGGCAAACATAACTGCAATACTGTTTCTTGGGAGATGGAGAATGAAAATAGCTCTGCTGCTATTTCATTGCAAGTTTCTTTGACCTGTGAATCAGCCTCTTGAGCCACAAGAGAGCTCTGGAGTAAATTATTGAAATAAAGCTTTTTCAGTTTTTCCCTGATCTTGTTTAGAGCAGAAGGGATTTTATATATATGAGTGTGTGTGTATATATATGTGTGTGTATATATATTATAGTTTTTATAGTCTGTTAAAAGATTTGGTCTCATGTGGGGAGCAAAGCTTGGGTCAGTTAATGGGTTCTTGGGCCAGACAATGTCTGTCTGGCATTTGATAACATTACTCGAAAACAAAACGCATGACTTATTTATCCACTTTAGAGAAGGAGACATATAGGAACATAGGAAGGCCAAGAATTACATGAACTGTGAAGTATTTTATTTGGGCTTTTGTCAAGGGAAAAAAAAAAAAAAAAAAAAAAAAAAAAAAAAAAAAAAGGCTTTTCAGTAAATTGATGAGATGTAAAGACACAAAAATGAGCAAGTCAACCAGACTGAGTGGAATTACACCAAAGATGCATTCTGTGATAACTCTAGTAATATAAAAGGTAGTTGCATCCATTCAGCAGTGCTATTTTTATTTCTTTAAAAAAGATGCTGTTGCCTCATAACGGGAGGAATCCAAGTCCCATAATAATCCAATGTTTTGAAACTCATGTGGGAAAGATCTGCTAGTGCAAGTAATTAATCTACAAGCAATACCTGGTGAGAGCGTGTTAGTATGCCTGGTGGAAAGTGCTCTCTGTGTGCAGTGGATGGTCTCAGCAGTGCCCTGCTTCTTTGGAGGCAGAGAATTACGCTGTCGATCTTGGCATCTGTTTTGTCCAGGACATTTTTAGAGGAAACATGTTTCAAAGTGTACTGCTGTGCTTGCACACACTGAGAGGTGGCTTATGGCTCTTCCTTCCTTTGTAAGGAGGTGAAGGCAGCGCTGTGTCTGGGGTAGGTGTGGAAGCAGGGGGTGAGCTGGCAGCGGGGCCCCTGCCTGCATACTCCACCCCAAAGTGTATCCCTGGTCATGGGTGTCCAGGTGCAAGTGTGGGGGCACAGCATGGAGAGAAAGCCCTTACCCGTGTTGCCCCAAGCTCCTGATGCGCCACTACCTCAGCAGTCTCCACTGCTCACTTGGAGCCCCTCTGCAAACCCCATGTCTCCCCCACATCTTCTCCCAGGCTGCTTCCCTGGGGGAAATCTTCCCATCTCGCTCCTCCCAGAAGGCAGAAGGGGAGCGAATTGCGGGAACTAATATAGACTTGCCCAGTGAGTTATCATTGCATGCATGTTCATGCCCCCTCCCTGTTTGGCACCCCCTCACTGCAGAACCCCTCCTCCTGCTGCAGACACCCTCGTCTGCCCCCTCCCATCTCTTCCAGCCCCAGCTCCTGGCACAGATTTCCAATGGTCATCTACCAGTTCTACTTACAAAAATTTCATTCAGAAAAAAACCTGTCAGCTTAAAAAAGAGGACAAGGCTAAGAAAGATGGACCCATTGTAGACTTTCTCAGGCTCTTTATTTATCCTATAATTAAGGTTGGGGTGATAGGGGTGTCAAACTCTGCAGAGGAACATTGCTGCCATGGAAGAAGGTGCATCAGAGGTAGGAGACAGCTGGAGCCTGCATAGGCAGCGTTTGGAGGGGGCCAAGGGAAAAGGTGCCGGAGAAAGGAGGATCTGTTTCTGCATATGGTGACCTCTCTGGGATTGTGTTTGTTATCACAGGGTCACTTACTGTTTTGTTTACAGAATAGGGTCTTCATTCTTTTAATGGGTTAGGAAACAAGTGGTACTTTGGCTTACATTTTACCTTTTGTTTTGTCTTTCTCAATGTCTGCACGAAGAAAGTGCAGGCTGGATTTAAACTGGGGCTGTTGTTTTCCCCTGGAGATTGGTGAAACTATGCTTGAATAGAGAGCAAAAGGAATTTGTTGCAGCTTTTGCAATAGCAGTGGTGTGTCAAGATTAGAAAAGGTGTAACCATGAACCAGGCTCCAGGATCTGACAGTACAGGAAAAAGTAGTTTGCCTGAAAATTGAAAGTTTCCTCTGTACAGTGCAGGAATCCATTTTCCTTTTGACAGCTGTGGGAAATGCAAAGCCAGGAACTGATCTAGCAGTAAACTGATTTTGGGCTTGATTTCTTCACCCTTACACTGAGCACCTTATTTCAGAGGGCCTATTTGTGAAGCCAGCAGTACTGCTCACAGAGGAGGATGCTGCTCTGTTCAGTAGAGGGGACAGAACCACCCCTTCTGAGGCTCCTTGAGCTATTGCTTTGTTTGTAAAGAAGCACAGCAACCTTCATTCCCATCTGCTATTTTCTTTGTCGGTTTTATTTCTTAAAAGTGAACCAAAGAATGTGCTGTGAAAACCAGATTAACATGGATATGCAAACGAAGGCCCCTGATCTTTGATAATTTACTGAGTGAGTGTGATTGCCTGGTCACCAGCTGTTAGAGTGAATCCTGGCTCAGAACAGGCAGAAGGGAAAGTCATCATTAGATTAAATAAGAAAAAAGCAAATAAAAACATCAATAACTCCCTGACAAAATATTTAGCTTCCTATCATCCTCAGGAATCCATTTCTTGTAAGTACTACAATTCATCATTTTCTCTGGCTGCAGAAATGGTGTCATTATAATTTAAAAAAACACTGACAGGATATATCCATTAAATAAAATTTACCTAGAATGTTTTCATATATAATGTTTTTTACCTAGGAATATCAAAGGTACCTTCTTAAAACAGGACACCTGACCAGGAAGACCGAGCAGATGAGGCCCTCTATAGACAGATAGGAGCAGCCTCAGGTTCACAAGCCCTGGTCCTCATGGGAGACTTCAACCACCCTGATATCTGTTGGAAGGACAACACAGCAGGCCATAAGCAATCCAGGAGGTTCCTGGCATGCGTTCATGGTAACTTCCTTCTCCAAGTGATAGAGGTACCAACAAGGAGAGGTGCCATGCTGGACCTTATTCTCACCAACAAGGAGGGGCTGGTGGAGAGTGTCATGCTCAAGGGCAGCCTTGGCTGCAGTGATCATGAGATGGTGAAGTTTGAGATCCTTAGGTCGGCGAGGAGGGTGCGCAGTAAGCTTGCTACCCTGGACTTCAGGAGAGCAGACTTTGGCCTCTTCAGGGACCTGCTTGAGGGAGTACAGTGGGATAAAGCCCTGGAAGGAAGAAGGGCCCAAGAAAGCTGGATAATGTTCAAGGACCACCTCCACCAAGCTCAGGAACGATGCATCCCAACAAAGAGGAAGTCAGGCAAAAATGCCAGGANTCAGTCTTCACTGCTAAAGGCTCTAACCACACCACCCAAGTTGCAGAAGGTAAAGGCAGGGACTGGGAGAATGAGGTACCACCCACTGTAGGAGAAGACCAGGTCCGAGACCAGCTGAGGAACCTGAAGGTGCACAAGTCCATGGGACCTGATGAGATTCATCCACAGGTCCTGAGAGAACTGGCGGATGTACTTGCCAAGCCACTATCCATCATATTTGAGAAGTCGTGACACTCTGGTGAAGTTCCCAGTGACTGGAAAAGGGGGAACATAACCCCCACTTTAAAAAAGGGTAAAAAAGAAGACCTGGGGAACTACAGGCTGGTCAGTCTCACCTCTGTGCCTGGCAAGATCACGGAGCAGATCCTCCTGGAAACTCTGCTAAAGCACATGGAAAATTAGGAGGTGATTGGTGGCAGCCAACATGGCTTCACTAAGGGCAAATCGTGCCTGACAAATTTGGTGGCCTTCTATGACGATGTTACAGTGTTGGTGGATAAGGGGAAAGCAACAGATGTCATCTACCTGGACTTATGCAAGGCATGTGACACTGTCCCTCATGATATCCTGGTCTCTAAATCAGAGAGACGTGGATTTGACCGATGGACAAGGAACTGGCTGGGCAGTCACACTCAAAGAGTTGCGGTCAATGGGTCGATGTCCAAGTGGCGCGCAGTGACAAGTGGTGTTCCTCAGGCGTTGGTACTGGGACAGTACTATTTAATATCTTTGTGGATGACATGGATGTAGGAACTGAGTGCACCCTCAGCAAGTTTGCCAACGACACCAAGCTGTGTGGTGCAGTCGACATGCTGGAGGGAAGGGATGCCATCCAGAGGGACCTGGACAGGCTTGAGAGGTGGGCCCGTGCCAACCTCATGAAGTTCAACAAGGCCAAGTGCAAGGTCCTTCATGTGTGTCGAGGCAATCCCATGCACAATTACAGGCTGAACGGAGAATGGATAGAGAGCAGCC
>VYXH01011497.1:58672-71447 GCA_013397275.1 Burhinus bistriatus | reverse complement strand
TGCCCCAGGAGCACAGCCCTCCCTGGTCACTGTGATGAGGCCCCTTTGCCCAAAGACTCCGGCAGGGCACAGCAAGTCTGGTCAGTGCAACTGAGACATGGGCAAGCACCACAAGGAAGAGAGGGCCCAGGCCATGGCGTAATCCCACCAGCTCTGTGCCCCCACACCGATGGGGCTGTCTTCCTGGATTCCGCCTGGATCACTCAGACCCCAGAGGGGTCGGAGCAGCACCAGCTGCAGACAGCTCTGGGTTCGTGGCACAGGGCAGCAGCAACACATTGCTGTCCCTCAGCCCCAGATGTCGGGACAGATCCCCCCATTCCCACCCTACTTCCATCGGATCCAGCTGCAGCCCTTCACCCTACCCGGCCCTTCTCCTGCCTGGTCGTGGCCTTGGGCAGGCAGAGAAGCCGGTGCCCAGCCCCATGCCCTCAAGCTCTGCCCCACAGACCAGCGCCCTCCAGATGGACTCAGGGCTCTCACAGGCAACCCCCAGGTCATGTCGCAGTGCCTGTTGGGGCAGCCCCCATGGGCAGGGTCCCTGGGAATGGAGCTGCAATCTCCTCTGGCCCTGCAGCCCTTGGTAGACGGTCAGCTTCCGGGGCTTCCCACCAGCAGGGCTTTGCTCCGGAGCCCTTTAGCTGCAGGAGCCATCGGATGTTTCCATTCCAGTGCTGGCACAGAGCTATGCCAGCTGGACACCTCCCAGTCAGGGAGAAGCCCACCAGCAGCCACAGTGCCTCACGACACCTCCAGAGGAAGGCGAGACCGTGGTGGGGAGCAGGTGCCAGTGACAAGGGACCGGACCAGGAGCAGGGCTGCTGGGGGTCATCCCCTCCGCAAATGACAGCAGACGGGCATAGACCTGGGGCTCTAAGGGACTTTCCAGCCAGGACACCAAGCAAAGCCACCTGCAGCACAGGACAGCAAGGGCAGGGCCATGGTGGGGATCTGCCCCACCATCAAAGAGGGACAGCAGAGACTCGCAACCGGCCCCTGCGATGGCGGGAGGTTTTTGTAGCACTTCCCCATTGGTCCATGTCACCATAATAGCCACCGTCATTGCCACCACGGTAATGAACAGCCTCGTCCTCAGCTTGGAGCCCAGTGATGGTTAACGTGCCTGTAGAGCCAGACGCACGACCAGAGAATCATGAAGGGATGTCCGAGGGTCTATTGGTGTTGCGATAGATCACAGTGACAGGGACAGTGCCACGTACCTTCTGCTGGAACCAGCCAACACTGCTGCTGCTGTAAAGCCCAGAGCAGCTGTTCTGGACAGTTTGTTGCAGGTGTGCTTAGACCAAGTAAGGCTGAGTCAGTGCTGCGTGGACCAGGGAACCTGGAGAGGAAGAGGAGAGAGGGGAGAAGATGGGGGTCACCCAGTGCCCCACAAGCACAGCCCTCCCCGTTCAGCAGGACGGAAAACGCCACAGTCGGAGGAGAAGGGATGCAACAACAGTCGTGTAAACATGGAGAGCAGAGCCCAACACACCCCAGCACAGAGATAGCTCGGCAGCAGCACGAGGACATGGTCATCAGCAGCAAGAGACAGTGGGTGAGGTGACAAGGCCACACAGTGAATTTTGTTGGGAAAAGGACAATATTGCCCAGGCAAGGGAGAGGCAAAGAGAACCTGCAGTTCTCCGTGACATGAAAGGGACCCATGGCCATGTAGAGGGGACAGGAACCTGCCTCAGCCCCACAGCCAGCCAGGAGGGAGAAGGGCTGAAACCCTTCCTCTGCTTTTGGAGTCTGTCTCTCACTTCTGATTACTCACTGTCGCCAGACACCAATGCTGCTGCCGTCGTAGCCACCACAGTAACAGCCTCATCCTTGGCTTGGAACCCAGTGATGGTTAACGTGCCCGTGGAGCCAGACACAGAACCGGAGAATCGCGAAGGGATGTCCGAGGGTCTCCTGTCATTCCAGTAGATCACAGTGAGAGGAGCACTGCCAGGTACCTTCTGCTGGAACCAGCCATAGCTACCGCTACCACCAGAGCAGGTGATCTTGACGGTTTCTCCCAGGTTTGCTGACACTGAGGGCGGCTGAGTCAGTGCTGCCTGGACCAGGGAACCTGGAAAGGGAGAGGAGAGAGGGGAGAAGATGGGGGTCAGCCAGTGCCCCACAAGCACAGCCCTCCTCAGGCAGCGGGATGGGGACTGGATCCCTGTGCCCAAAGGCCACAGCCAAGTGCAGCAAGTCTGGCCAGGGCACCGGAGACGTGGGCAAGCACCGCAAGGAGGAGAAGGACCTAAGTCCATGGTGCGATCCCACCGGTTCGGCATCCACACACCAACGGGCATGTGACATGGACCCAACTTTGGCCCAGCTCCCCGGCCCATGGCACGTCCCCACCTCTTGGCTCTGTGGATGCTGTTTCAGCAGGGCTGAACCCCCTGTGGTGTTGCCCTGGGGGCTCCTGACGCAGCTGGGCTGGGAGGAGGGCAGGGAGGCACCTGGGAGGGCCCTGGGTGCCAGCCAGGGAGCGCAGGGGACCTCGGCCCTGCAGCATGGGACAGGGACAGGGCTGCTGGGCATCGTCCTGGCATTGCTTTTTACCTAGAGGGTGGTCAAACACTGGAACAGGCTTCCTAGAAAGGTGGCCGATGCTCCAAGCCCACAAGTGTTACAGAGGCATTTGCACAATGCCATTAATAACAGGCTTCAACTTTTGATTAGCCCTGAAGTGCTCAAGCATTTGGACTAGATGATGTCCCCAAATGACAGGGGAGGGGTGCAGACCTGGGGCTCTGAGGGATGGCTGAGCACAGGCCAGCAACAGAAGGGCCACAGCAGGGACCTGCCTCACCATCAAACAGGGACAGCAGAGACCCCTAACCAGCCCCTGCAGTGGTGGGAGGCTTTTGTATCACTTCCCCATTGCTCCATGTCACTGTGGAACCAGCATAGCTGCTGCTTTCGTAGCTACCACAGAAATAGCCTCATCCTCAGCTTGGACCCCAGTGATGGTTAACGTGCCCGTAGAGCCAGATGTGGATCCAGAGAATCGCGAAGGGATGTCCGAAGGTCTCTTGTCGTTAGCATAGATCACAGTGACAGGGCCGGTGCCAGGTACCTTCTGCTGGTACCAGCCATACCAGCTGTTGCTACCACCGGAGCAGGTGATCTTGACGGTTTCTCCCGGGTTTGCTGACACGGAGGGTGGCTGAGTCAGCGCTGCCTGGACCAGGGAACCTGGAGAGGGAGAGGAGAGAGGGGAGAAGACAGAGGTGGGTCAGCCAGTGCCTTAGGAGCACAGCCCTCCACAGGCAGTGGGATGGGGAATGCTGCAGTCAGACAAGAATGGAAACAACCACAGTCACTGGTAAATTTGGGGAGCAGAGCCCAGCACAACATGTCCCAGCACAGAGGCAGCTCTGGCAGCAGCAGGAGCACATGGTCATCAGTAGCAAGAGGCAGCCGGGATGGGCGAGAAGGCCACACTGTGAATTTTGTAGGGACAGGAACAATGGTCATCAGCCACAGAGTCATCTCCAGTGCTCTAGGACAGGAACGGGAGGACATTCAAAACCATGGCCATGCAGAGGGGACAGGAACCTGCCTCAGCCCCACAGCCACAACTCTGCTTGGCCAGGAGGGAGACGGGCTGAAAACCTTCCTCTGATTTTGGATTCTCTTTCTCACTTCCTATTACTCATGGTCACCACACACCATAGCTGCTGCTGCCTTCCCAGCCACCACAGTAAGAGACAGCCTCGTCCTTGGCTTGGACTCCAGTGATGGTTAATGTGCCCGTGGAGCCAGACAAGGATCTGGAGAATCACAAAGGGATGTTCGAGGGTCTGTTGGCGTTTAAATATATCACAGTGACAGGGCCACTGCCAGGTACCTTCTGCTGGAACCAGCCATAGTAGTCGTTAATCCTGGAGCAGGAGGTCCAGGTGTTTACTCTTGGGGAGATGTACATCAAGGGCTTCTGAGTAGGCCCCTCCTGGAGACACAGAGAGGGAGAGCAGAGAGGGGAGAAGATGGGGGTCAGCAAGTGCCCCAGGAGAATGGCCCTTCCTGGGCAGTGGGACGGTTACAGGACTCCACTGCCCTCAGGCACATGGGTGGGACACCCTGGGTGCAGCCCCAAGCCCAGGCACTGCCTGGGGGGGTGGCTGTAGCCAGAGCCTGGACCCTCTCCCTGCACACTGCCCCTCGGGGCACACCTCATCCCTGTCACTGAGACTGGGCAGCCATGGGGCATGGCCTGCCGTGGGCACCCACTGTTTGCAGCAGTCTGGAGACACCCCTGCCCGTGCCCAAAACGGGGCCAGGTCCAGGCCAGCAGCCAGGTTCTGCAGGGCAGGGAGTCCCCAGTCAGTTACAAGCTGTGTGGGGAGACAATGGGTGACAGCGAGAACAGGGGCATCTCCAGCACAGCATGGGCTGGTTAGAGGCACCACCACAGAGACCAGAGACGGGGGGCTGCCTGGGCAGGGGGCACGAGCTCCACTGAGGCCTTTCCAAGGTCATATGTTCCCCAAGGAACCACACGCCTTCTGTCCCCATGGCAGCATGTCCCACCCAGGGCACATGGGCTCTAACTCTTGGGATTCTCTGGGTTGAGTTAGGAACACCCCCAAATGCAGCCAAGGCCCAGAGTGCTCAGAGGAGGAATGGAAAGAGGGGACATAGTGCCTGGGAGTTTACAGCACAGCCCTGCAATGGACAGACATTCCCAGAGCCAGTGGGTCCCTACCCAGCCCAGGGATCCCCCCAAACCCCACCTCACCTCCTCTCCATGGAAAGGCTCTCAGACACAAGAGGGACAGCAACTCCCCCTGCCCAGCAGCAGGGCACTACTGCCCCACAGAAACCATCGCTTGCAGGTCCCTGGGGCAAGGAAGGAGGTTCTCAGCACCACACGCCATCACTGCACTGGCAGCACCAGACGGGAGGTGGCATCAGGACAGAGACACAGACAAAACCCTGCAAAGGCAGAGCCACAAAAGTGCAAAAGGGCACCAACTGCCCACCCTCCCCAGCTCTTCCCCACACAGGGGAAAGCATAGTAACAAACAGGAGAGGAAAAAACTAATCTCAGCATCACAATAACTCTGACCAGCACCGCTGCTGTCGGAGCTACCACAGTAATAGACGGCCTCGTCCTCGGCTTGGACCCCAGTGATGGTTAATGTGCCCGCAGAGCCAGAGAAGGATCCGGAGAATCGCGAAGGGATGTCCGAGGGTCTCTTGTCGTTGTAGTAGATCACAGTGACAGGGGCAGTGCCAGGTACCTTCTGCTGGAACCAGCCAGCATAAGGATAGCTGCTGTCAAGCCCGGAGCAGGTGATCTTGACGGTTTCTCCCGGGTTTGCTGACACCGAGGGCGGCTGAGTCAGCGCTGCCTGGACCAGGGAACCTGGAGAGAAGACAGGGGTCAGCCAGTGCCCCAGGAGCACAGCCCTCCCCAGGCACTGGGATGGGGCCCCTCTCCTCAAAGGCCCCAGCCGGGTGCAGCAAGTCTGCACAGGGCACCTGAGACATGGGCGAGCACCACAAGGAGGAGAGGGGCCCAGGCCATGGTGTGATCCCACCAGCTCTGTGTCCCCATGCAGATGGGGCCACGCCATGGACCCTGACTCCCTTTTAAGCCCCCACCCACCCAAGTATGGCCCCCTCCGTGGAAATATGGCCCCACATTGTTCACCGGTTGTTCCTGTCCGAGTGACCCCTACCGCACGACAGCCAGGAACTGGAGAATCATGAAGGCACCGGCCTGTCCCCAGCCCCTTTGCCTCCTGGCTGCCCTATGAACCTCAGGACCCTGGTGTGGGGCCACACTGACACCGTGTGGGGACGAGAAGGACCTCAGGGACAGNGACAGGCACGCCTCTGGCCTACCAAAGGCACCAAGATCACTCTGGGCTGCCTGCTCCGTGGGCCGCTCAGCTGGCAAAAACGGGTCCTGCTTCACAGCAGGGCAACGCAACCGGCTTTCTCTCAGGAGCCACAAGACTGAGACCAGCGGGATTGAGGTGTCTGGGCAAACGCTCCTCGACTCTGGTTTGGGTGAATCCAAGCTTAGCCAACACACGTGCCCAGGGATGACAGGAACACTTTTCTACCCTGCCTGGCTGAAGTACCCTCTGCAGCCTGGCCTGCTACCCTGGCATCCCCCCTCCTAGAGCACCCCTCTGCAGCAGCCCAGCTGCCCTTCCCCTCCGCCCCGAGCTCTTCTCCGCAGGGCCCCACATAACCCGCAGCGCAGCCCCACTGCAGGCTGCCGCTCCTGCACCGCCACTGTGCCAGCAGCACAGTGCTCCCCCTTCCCAGCACCACCACAGGGACCAGGAGAACCGTCCTGGGCTCTGCTAGCTCTGGAGCATGAGGGCAAACGCCCAGCCTGCCCAGCTCCACTGCACTACCCTTCCCAGGCCTGCCCTCTGCCTCGAAGTAGGAGGTGGGATAAGCCTGCTCAAGCAGAGTCCTTGGATACCTCTCACAGAGAAAGGTTTCAAACCTGCTGCAAACAGCAACTTCCTTTCAGTCCTCAGCACCGCCTGACACCAAATTCCAGCCCCCCTTCACCTTTAAGAAGCATAAGGAATAGGACCTGGACACACGAAGACAGGGATTTATTATTCTATGTTCGCTTTACAGAGGAGCTTCAATGCTGAGCTACCACCGCCCTCCGCGACTCCCTTCGGCCAGGAATACAACAGCTGCTCCTTAGACACAGGATATTTTCCACAGGCCTCTTTCTGTTAATCAGCAGTTTCATCCACGTCAAGTTTTAGTTGGGAACTAAGACTAACAGGTTGGGTTTTTTGTTTTTGGTTTGTTTTTTGTGTTTTTTTTTTTTTTTTTTTTACAAGCTCCCAAGCAATAAAGCGTTGTGGCCGCTTTACAGTCACACGCCGCAGCAGCAGCACCCCCGTGTGGCCTGCCTCCGCTTAGACTGAACTGGAAAGAGCAGGAACGAAAGGCGGCGAGAAATCAACAGGCAGGTTTGAACACGATTCAGTACTTCTTGAACTCAATTCTTTCTACTTTCACATCATCTTCAATTAGTTGGTATGCGTAAGTCACAACTGTGGAAGCCTGGATATCCATCAATACAAATGAAGGGATGATGTTCCTGGAAAGAAAACATACTTTGTCGATCTTCCCAATTAGCTTACACTTCTTGCTATTAACATCCCTTATGCTTATGTATTATAATATACTTGGTTGCCGAGGGCTGCAGCGATTGGGGAAACTCTGCGGTTTGCAGGCACTGACAGGAGCGTCTCTGGCAGAGTTGCACTTAGCCTAGAACAGCCCTCCAGGCTACTGAACTGCCTAAGTCGGGTCAGGCTCAGACATTTAGGCTGGCAGTGCCTCCAGGAGTCTGATTTCCTACAAAATACTGGCATGCAGCTTCTGGGGAGACACCAGAAAGCAAAACGACTTCAAGAACCTGCTGCAACTGCCCCCTCTCTGGGCCCAGGAAGCAGCCCCAGGCACACCACTGTCAGGCTGTGATGCCCAACACGTGGGCTAAGTAAAACCCTGGTAGCAGGGGAGCTCCGCTGTGTTCCCTACGAAGGCAGAGAGCTGGCCTCCTGCTCCTCACAGGACCACCACACTTGCAGATGAACGGACACATTTCAGGTAACACCTATGGTATTTACTGTGCTGGGCAGCTCAGGGCCCCCCTCACTCACATTTCCAAAGCACTGTAGGCTCCTGTAGCTGATCCCGGGTTGATGTAGAATTTTTTTTCATGTTCAAATGCTTCAAATCTGTGTGTGTGTCCCGAGATGAGAATGTCCACATCCAGTTGCCTCTGCAGCAGTGCCAGGCTGGCCACATCACCCCAGGGAATAACCTGATGACCGTGAATCAGCCCAATTCTGAACTGCCCAACAGTTACAACCTTCTCCTCAGGATAATTCAGGCTCTGAGAAGGAGAAAGGCACAGCCTATAAATCAGCCGAAGACCCCTCACCCACGAAATGCAGGTTACAACACTCCAAGGCATGAACCCTCTTTGTGCTATTCAAGCGCACAAGGTCTCTTTCAATGTGTGGACACACTAGATGCTTGTACCACACCCTAGAAGAGCAACTGCAGAGCAAAGAGTGGGGAACTTGCACAGAACTGTTGCTACCCAACAGTAAGTAAATGCACAAACAAGACCCCAGTTCCTGCAACTACAAAGCCAGCTGGAGGATTCCAGTGGCCTCACAGCAATCACAAACAGACTTACACCAGAGTTCATATGAATCAAGGGCATCTATTACCCCCACACACCCAGTCCCCTCTGCTGCAGTTACAGTAAGAAAAGTCTAGAAAATACTTTTGTTTTCAGTGTTACTCATCCCTACTTCCTATCCTGGTGAATTACAATTCAGGAATTGCTAGTGCAGAAGGACTCCCCGGGTTTCATCAAGACAACCACAGCATGCAGAAGGCAGGCTGAGGACTTAACAGCAGCAAGAACATTACCTCAGAGTCCCCCCTAACAACATGGATGTCCCCAGCCAGAGTCCTGAGGTAGTCATAGCTCTCCTTGGTGCAGAGGTTTCCTGTACACAAGATGTGCTGAATCTTTCCTGGAACCAGCAGCTTCTTGAACTTCACCGGTAGACCACTGCACCGGTGTGGGATGTGAAGGTCCCCTAATACTAACACCAACTTTGCACACAGCAGGAGGAAGGAGAGAGTTTTAACCCAGGTTACTTAACAGAATAGCACAAAACCTTTTTGCCACGCCAGGGCATTTGCAAAGTCTAGCAAACCATCGCAGGCCCAGCAATGATTTCTTTCCGATTCAGGAAACAACCCCTCACCATGCCCGAGCTGCCCCGCACAGACAGCCCTGACAGCTCCCACCCGAGGGGAACTGGGCGCTCTCGCTCCCGCACGTCGCCGGAGATGAGGGAATGCGCAGCCCGGGGCGGACCAAGGAGGCGGGCGCCGCCGCAACGGGCCGGGCCGGGCCGGGCCAAGCAGCCGCCCCACGCTGAACCTGCGGGCCCGGCGGCGAGGCGGTGCAGGGAAGCGGCCCCGGGCCCCCTTGGCCGCCGCCGCTCACCATCCTGCTCCTCCACACAGCTCCGACCACCCCGTTACTCGGACGCACACTGAGGTAACCAGGAAGTGACGCGCCTCTTTTTCCTCCTTCCTCAAACCAATGGCAGAGCCAGCAGCTCCCCACGTGACGCCGGCGCCGGTGGGAAGGGCCCTCAGGCCCGCCCCTGTGGGTGCCCGCAGTGCTGAGCATGCGCAGTGCGGCGGCGCGGCCGTCGCCGATGCGGGAGCGGGAAGCGCTTTGGCGCGGTGTCCCCCCGGCCCCGTGTTTTTAGTGAAACCTGTGGGATTTTTGTAGAAGAATGCATTCTCTGTCTGTGTGAAAATGTTCATCTAAAGTGCCCGCGAGCGGCCGTGTGGTTAAACGCGTCCTTCTCCCCTCAGGTGCTGTGAGGGGCGAGGGGAGATGGCGGCGTGGGGAGACGGGGGCCGCAGGGAGGCGTTGGGGGCCGTGAGGAGGCGCTGAGGGTGCTGGGGAAGGGGACAGGTCCTCTCTGGGGAAGGTGTGCTGTGCCAGGGGTGGGGGACACGGCTCCATCCAGGCCCGAGAGACCCCACCGAACTCGAGGCCGTAGCGCCTTCGGGTCACCTTCCTAACGCCGGTGCCCCAGGGCATGGCGCCACCCCTGCGGAGGGATGCCCAAGGGGTTCCTCTGGAGGCCGCAGACATGACACAAGCCGCGTGGCTAAGCATTAACCTTTATTGACAGGTGAGCCAAACCGCGTCCAAGCCCAAGCCGGGATCAAGCCCGTGTTGTGCCAAGTGCTGGAAGAGCCCAGGAAAGCCCGGCCAGGACAGAGGTCTCCATCCTCCCATCGCAGCAGGAGATCCCTGCTCCTGTGTGTTCCTGGGCTGAGCCCTGGCAGGTCTCACACCGCGTCGGCGTGTCTGATGCTCCGTGGGGGACGTTCGGGGCCGAAGAGGAGTTTGCGGCACCTCACAGCACAACGCAGCGCTGCTTGGCTCACTCAAGCATGCGAGAGGGTCTTTTTCCATTCCTGCTAGGGCTGCCATTCTCCCTGTTGAGGGCTTTGCGTCAGGGTTGCAAGGGAAAATGCAGAAAGCTTTTGTTCCCTGTTTCTAAAACCAGTTGAAGGCACGTGACAGGGAGCAGTAATACTTGCCGTTGTCTTCATGGCGGGTTGATGCGATGATGAGGATGCAGGCGTTGCTGGCGAGGTCTTTGGTAGCAGAGAAGCGGTCGGGAATCTTGGCGGGCTTGTGCTGGTCTTGCTCAGAGTTGTAATAGAGCAGATACCTCAGGGAGTGCCCCGGGCGCTGCTGGTACCAGGAGATGCCGAACTCGCTGATATTGTACTGGGGGCTCAGGGTGCAGGACAGCCGAGCCGTCTGCCCAGGCAGCACCGACACGGAGGATGGCTGGGTCAGCACGGGCTGATCGCTGGAAGCTGCGCGCACCACGGATGCAGTTACTGATGGGCTGAGCCATGTCCCCCATCGCCCTCAGTCCCAGAATGTCCCCCTGCTCCCTTGAGGCAACCCCATTACCCAACCTCCATCCTGCTCATCACACCACACAGCCCCAGAGCAAAATGCCCTACTCAGACTAACATCCCCCTTGTACAGCCCAGTCCTGCCCACTACCCCGCCCACAGTGTCCCCCACCAGACAGCAGCTAGCTCAGCCACACCACCCTTACCTGTCGCCACTGTCCCCACCAGGAGCAGGACCATGAAGCCCAGGGCCATGGCAGGAAGCAGAAGAAGAGAGGCTGTTTCGGAGAGGGTCTGGGGTGCTACACAAACCCAGGTTGCTGTGCTGCTGGTGCCGGTGAGGCATATGTAAATGACACAGGGGGCTCGGGGACTCCAGCTCCCCGCGCTGCTCGCTTTGCTGCAGCTGGGCTTCAGGGAGGGGGCTTGAAGCAGTGAGGGGAGAGCTGAGCATTGTGACCCACCACCCACCTTCGCCCCAGGCTGGGCCATTTCCTCCAGGTGCACCAATGCATGCGCTGCCCACCCCAGTGGGGAGGCATCACTGACCACCTCTCCTCTCTGATGGGGAGAGCAGAGAGGTTTTCCTGTGGTCTTACACTCAGACCTTTTACCCTCTGTCACCAGGTGTGCAGGAGGCCAGGAGCCTGAGCTACTCCATGCCAAGGATGCCCTGTGGCAGCAGCAGGCTGGGGGCCAGCTGGCTCTGCTGCCGCCAGGGAGAATGAAAGACAGGACATGCCAGAGCCCCCGGCAGCTGTCTCATTGCAGAAGCAGTATAAGGAAAGCTGCTGCTCCCTTCTCTGTGCAGCTCCATCACTGTGAAAAGAATGACTGCCTTGCAGCACGGGCTGGGAGCTGCCGACGGTGCTGGGAACGCTGCCTGTTTGCCAGAGCTGCCTCAGAAACAGCAGCCACGGGCAAACATTGTGGGGGTGGCTGCCGAAGTCACCTGCCAGAAGGCATTTCCCAAGGGAGCCGGTGCAGCGAGACATGGCTGCAGCAGAGCTGGTGCCTTGTGTGGAAAGACAGCAGACCGTTACAGTAAAAGGCTGCTAGACTCGCCGGGCATAAAGCCGCTCCTGTCTGTAACATCCATCACAGGGGCCAGAGTCACCACATTACACAGCCAACTGCAGTCAAGGGCTGGCCTCCCCCCAGCATGTCTCTGTGCCCCCCACCCACCAGCCCGCGGCAGTCCTTCGCAGCAGGGTGGTCAGCAGGCACTTCGCGGTGTCCCGTAACCAGTGGGTACCTCCTGCCCTCCACAGGCAGGCTCAGCCCTCCCCACCCTCGATGCCACCACATCACCATCCAGGAATGGCCCTTTCCCTCCTGGGCAGCACCCAGCCCTGCTCCCAAGGTGTCCCCAAGCTAAAGGTGTTTGCAAGTGGTTCCTGATGCGACTGGCCCGTGCGTGCTCTGGGTTTGAGGGAAAACAGAGCTCTGAGGCAGAGCCTTGCCTCGTTAGAACATCCCAGCACCATGTCTGTGGCACAGGCAGATCCTGAAGAGGAAGCACCACCATCATCCAAGGATGTGACGCAGCAAGCTGCACGCTTGCTTTGCAGTGCCACGCTGCAGTGCTCTGAACAAGGCTGGTACGCCCAACGGCTGTTCTATTTTTTCCGCATTCTTTATCGGTTGGTCTAAAAAAAGCAATTACCCACACAATCTTGCCCAATTTACAGTGACACAGCCTCCCTTGGGAGCAGTCAGGGGAAAACGAGAGTGAAAGGCGGTGACTGGGGCAATGAGAGCAGCGATAACAGATGCCACGGAGCAGGGTCCGCACCTGCAGTGCCATGAAGTAGCAAGGTGCCAGTTAGACCCGATGGGACCATGTAACACCTTGCTGCAGTACAGGAGGGCAGCAAGGACTGTTGTACACCTGCCAGGGGGGTTGTGGAACCTATAGGTGCCACGCAGCAGCTCCTGCACACGCGGTGAGACCTGGCTGCATCCCACCTGTGCCCATCTGGGCAAACCTGCTGTATCAGACTTATGAGAACCAGCCTACAGCAGGCAGCAATGGCTGCATGAGGCCGGATCCAAAGCCCATTCAAGGCTGGGGCTTTGCTTTGATGTCTTCTGACCTCATGAAGCCATTGCAGCATATCAGCAGCTTGTGTTTCACGCAGCCAGGCCCCCGAGCCCATGCAGGTACTAGCATGCTGCAGACACAGCTCCAGCTGTTGCCCACCAGCACTCCCCAAACTCTGCAAGGTGGCGGCAGGTTGAATGTGATTCACTCTGCATGTGTGTCTGTCGTGGTTTAACCCCAGCC
>VYXH01011497.1:20084-51419 GCA_013397275.1 Burhinus bistriatus | reverse complement strand
GGCGGCGGAGCGTCGGCCAGGCAGCCCGGCCGCTGCCTCCCGTCCCCGCCCCGGCTGACACGGACACGCTGCCGGTGTCCGGGCTTCCGCCCGCAGTATCTCCTCTAAGGAAGCGGCAGCGAGGGTCCCCTCCAGCCCCGGGAGGCGCGGGCCGGCTGCCCTGCGCGGGGCAGCGGGGGCCTGACCCGCCCGGCCCTGTACGGCCAGGCCCGAGGCCCCGCCGGTGTTTAACGGCCCTGTTAGGAAAGGGCACTGGAGGGGCCGTTCGCCCTCCCGGGGAACGGGGGAGGGGTCGCAGCAGAGGAGGAATGATTTATACTCATGCGATGGCTTCTGCCTCCGCAGGAGACCCTGGCCGCAGCTCTGCCCGCTCCACCGCCGGGTTTGGTTTTGCACTCCAGTTTGTCCCGCCGCGCTGCGCTCCAACCGGGATGACAAACGCGCTTCGGAGGGTGAGCTGGCACCTCGCTGCCCCCAAATTCAGCGCTAC
Source organism: Burhinus bistriatus (assembly GCA_013397275.1). Lineage (NCBI taxonomy): Eukaryota > Metazoa > Chordata > Aves > Charadriiformes > Burhinidae > Burhinus > Burhinus bistriatus. Next base: position 50,929 of record VYXH01011497.1, on the reverse strand, counting down.
AGATGAAGCAACGTAACCATCCCTGGAGTCACCGGCCCAAACGTGGCTTAGCTCATTTTTGGGCTGCCACCACTGGGTGAGGACCACGTTCTGCTGAGCGCTGTAGAGCCCCGGAGCCCAGGATGAAGCTCCGTGCGGTCCAGGCAGGAGTGAAGGAACAACAGCTGGGTGCAGGCAGCGGGAGGGAGCACGGAGCCACTGCTAGCAGGTGATGAGCAGAGCACGGCAGCTCTGCTGTCAAGGTTTCTGCAGACGTCTCATGACAAGAGGTTCAAGGAGGGGGACGCAGTGGCTTCGCAAATGCTCAGAGGCTGCTTCTGCCAGGTGTGGAGCGGAGCTGGAGAGAGCATGAAGGGGCTTGTTGGAAATGGGCGACGGAGATGGCCTCTGTTGCATGGGAGGTGATGGGTGGAGGAGAGGTGGATAATGAAGGGCTGGGAGAGGGAAGATGAACAGTCCACAACTGGGGCAGAGAAAAGAAGGTGCCAGGGAGGAGCGTGGGGAGGAATGATGTGGTCTAAGCCATTGGCCAGCACAACAATTTCTGCAGCAGCCCTCTGGATACAAACCAGCAGATCAAGGAAAGCTTTGCAAGGCGTGGACATTGTTGGGAAGTAGGAATCCATGAAGAGATGATGATGAGCCCTCAAATCACGAACAGACAGGCTGGATGACGCCAGTTTTACCTTCAAACCAATTTCTTGACAATCATCTCTTCCCTGGCACCCCAGCTGGTCTCCAGAGCCCCTGTAGGTCCATGTCTGCTTGATGGCTCCCTGGGATGGGCCTGGTTGCCCGCTCCATCTTTGGATGTTCCTTATGCCCTGTGGAGTGAAAGAAATTTTCAAAATTGAGAAGGATCCGGAAGTTGTTCAGGAAAAAAAAAATAAAAAAATCCCAGCTATGTTATGTCTCCAGGGCTGTGTTCGTACATTCAGCAAGTTATGAAAACCAGCTCTTTGGGCTGGTTCATTGACTGGCAGGAATTAGAGAGCTAAGTCACTGCAGGGTTGGCAATTAGCTGCTGTGTAAGTGTTTTTGTAGAATCAAATTTCCAGCACGAGGGGAAGAGAAAAGCGTTTGAAAAGCGTTTGTAAAGCAAGCCGCCCCCTCGGCGCAGGAGCTGGGCGGGCAGGGGGCGAGCTGCAGCTCCTGCGCTTCTGAAGAAAGGGATTGTGCCTCAAACAAAAACAACTTTGGTCTCCTCTTCTTGAGGGGTAACACCCCCTAATCCTTCCTCCCGCAGCGCCAGGGAGCTCACCTGCCCCGGGAGCTCTGCTGTGCAGTTCTGCTTACATCTGGAGCAGCAGCATTTTACATTCAGCATTTTCTTGTCTTTTGCCCACTAATAAAAGAGGAGAGCGGGGCAAGCAGTTGTAAAAACAGAAGAATGTAACTGGAAAGCCCCTGCATCAGCAGCACCTGCATTTTTTCCTTTTTCCAGCCTCGTGTCCTGGGGGAGCAGGGTTCCTGTCCCCATGCAGCTGGTCTGTCCCTCCCTGGCTGCCCCGTCCTGCCAAGCTGAGCCGTGAGCACTTGTGGGGAAACAGTTCTTCAAGACGTGAGGAAAAAAGGCAGGAAGGAAGAAAAGGGTGACCTCAAGGAGCCCCTCACTGCGAGAAAACCCCCGGGGTGAGAGCTCAGCTCTTTGCCACCAGCATGTGAGCACAGTCGAGCCCACCAGCGTGTGTGGCTGGGGGTACCCCACTGTGGGCTCCTCTTCCCTCCTCGGTTGTCCCTGGCTGTAGGAAGAAGCTGGGCATGTGCCCAGGAGAGGACAGACTTGTGGGGCGCGTAGGGGAATGCCAGACCTCCAGCCATAAGAAATCGAGGTTCATTAGTTCCACTACGCGCAGAACAACTTGCTGAAGGAGCCTGGGTTTCAAGCTGAGAGCGTCCCTTTAAGCTGCGTCTGGGGGACCCTTTGATTTGGTTAATTAAACGCAAAGTTTTTCTGTGCTGTGGGAGGCTGGGTATGTGCTGAGGAGCACAGCTACCCTGGGTTTACTAATGAGATAATTTATTGTGGCTGTCTGAGAAGGCTGAGTGTACACAACTCCACCCGCACACACACCACCCACTCCAAGCCCTCTGCTCCCAGCTGGAGAGTCCTCAGCACCAGAGGTGGAAGCACTGTGTTAGGTCTCCCCGCGCACAGCCCTGTTGAGGAGCCATCCTCCCCTCAGGGGACTTATGTCCTAGGGCCCTGTTTGCCTCTAAATATCCCCACAACAGTTTGCACTCCTTCCCTGACCAAACTTTCTAATTCCCCTATTTTTCAGCCTAAATTTGATCTTTGATTCAATCAAGTAGCTTCTTTTCCGCCTGCTTCCCCTGCTCCAGAAGATTCCTCCTTACGTAGTTCAAGTGTGAGGGCTTGCCTACACTTGAAGGTTAATTCTGGATTAAGGGACATATAAATCTGAAAGACAGTAGCTAATTCCTGAATAGGGCTGGAAGGATTTACTCAAAACCAGTAATTTCTGAGTAACTCCGTGCACTGGCCGGCCCGTACGTTCCCTCCTGTTAGCAGCAGGATCAGGTAAGACCAGGTTTGTAAAAAGCACATCTGTTTTATCCAATTGCTTTCTCCCCGTTGCTCTAAAAGCAGATAATAATCTCTCCCTGCAGAGTTTGCCTTGCTTAAATCCTCTTGCTGTCACAGCTGAAACATGGCTACAAAGAGATCTAGGAATTCCCCAAGCGTTTGGATTGCGAGGGGTTATTTCACAGGTAAGGAATGCAATACCTGGCCTCCCTGGGTCTCCTACCTGTCTCTGCCCCTCCATCAGGTGACAGAGCGCCAGTCTGCCTTTACCAGGCTGCAGTTTCACGGGGCATTTGCTTAGGGGAACGGTGCCACCCACAAGTGGCATGTCTCCACAGAAGCCTTCTCCACGCAGCCATGCCCTGTCCCTGCCATGGGCCACCGACAGCAGGTAGCCATCTGGAGATGCCGACGGAGCCTCCTGCCTCCCGAGCTGCAGGTTTGCGCTTGGAGAACCCTAATTATTGCGTGCAGGGGCAGATCTGGGCAGTGCTCTGGGTGTACCTGAATTTAAGCTATTTAGGTTAACAGCAAATTGCACGGGATGGTTGCTCGGGGATCTGGGCAAACTACTCAAAGCAGAAGAAGGCGTCTGATGAATTAGCCAATATTTTTGTTTGTGGACAATCCCCCCAAAAAAAAGAAACAAAACCTCTACTTCTTACCAATGTGTTTGCTACTCAAAACTATGCCATGAATCATTTATGACTGAATGTATTGCAGTCAGTGGGTTTCTCATGTCCTGCTTTTATTTTCATCCTTGAGCTCTTGCTAGTCCTAATTTTGCTTGTGCCAAGTGGCTAATTTCAGTCTCTCAAGCTCTCATACAGAGCTCTCAGGTCAGATGTAAATATGCAAGCACTACTTTTTTATCCTATAAAGTTTTTTGCAGCAGAAGTTGCAACTGACAAATAATAACAAAAAAAAAAAACAAAAAAAACCCACAAACCCAAAATTAAGCAAGTTGCTACCACTAAAGAACTCATAGATTTTTCATGAGCAAAGGGGCACATTTCCCACAGTCCTGCCTCACCGCTGTTCCCCCAGGGGCTAACAAAGCGGTAGCATCAGAGGTAGGTGATATTCGATGGCACACAGCCCTACTCCACACTGGATGCCACGGGCTTTGAGCACGCTCTCCCCACACAGACCTCTTGCTGTCTGCATCCTTCCTCAGTCTCTTTTTAGCCAAAATACAACGCTGTGAAATGAAGTGACTGTACTGCAAGAGTCAGAGATGAGAAAAGGGAGGAAGAAAAAACCACAGTGTCTAACTGGAGGAGCTGCAGATGGCGGGACGGGACGGGACGGGACGGGACGGGACGGGACGGGACGGGAAGGGAAGGGAAGGGAAGGGAGCACTACAGAGTGCTGTTTCAGCTTTCAAGTCTTGTGCTCCCAGGATCTACATGCCATTTCTTGGATGTGGTTTGCCCCGAGGGCAATCTCAACAGCTGTGAAGTTTCAGCAGATGAACAATGTAGTTTTCAATAAATTTCACAAAGCAAATGAAAGGATTTTAACTCATTCATGCTAGCCCACTTTTGGTCTGAAGGCTCTTCCAGACCTGAATCCATTCACATCGCGAGTGTTTCCTGTTTGAACCTCAGGGCCTGACTGCTGGAGCACACCTGAGTTAGACTGCTCTGCTCCGGGTTTCCAGAGAGCTCTTCCCCACCAGACGAAGCTTCTCTCAGCCGTGCCCTGGGTCCTGGAGCTGTAGGTACGTCTCTGCATTTACCTGTTCAACTTAAACTCACCCTGGTGACCCACGGGTGGAGGAAGGTATCAAATGTGGAATGTGGATGCTCTCATGCCCTGGTGAGGAAAGAGGAGGTGGTAGAAAGAGAAGTTCCCCAGATCTCCCTTTCCCAGTGGCAGCCGCCTCTCAGGAGTTCAATCTCCTTTGTATCCACACATCTATATGCAGGGTTTGCGCACTTGGAGCCATGTTCTGATCCCAGCTGAAGGCTGATGCCATTAGTTGTAACTTAAAAAAGGCCTTTTGTGTCCCAAAAGTCAGCCCTTGCCAAGAAATTACCTCTTCCAAAACACCTCCGGTGTATCCTCAGATCATGAGGATGACAATTACTGTAAGCTCTGTGCATTCACCTGCTAAATACGGGACAAAATGGCAAACCTGAGCCCAGAGATTTTGTTGTTTTCTCAACGGCTGTAAAGCACCCCATCAGCAGTGCAGCTAAAAAGCCAGTGCAGGTTTGTTTGGTGTGTGTCTGGAGGATCTGAGCAATGAGACAGTGCCCTTTGCTGCCTCTCCTCTGGCTGGGATCTTGCAGATTGTTTCAGGGAGCCCCAAGCAGCAAGCTCACACTCCTTGCAGGAGATAACAGTCCTGAGTGGGCCCTGGAGGGATCTCACACCGTTACAGGCTCCCTGCTTTACCTGCACTGTCCCAGTCGATTGGCTTGGGGCTTGGCATTTCCTCCTCACCCAAATGTCTACCCAGCGGCTGTTTCCTTCCACTCTTGCACAGCTGCTCCCTGGCTGCTCCGGTTTGCCCCTCCACTCTCTGTTGCAGACACACAGCAGACATCTCCAGAGAGCTGTGCTTGGTGGTTCCCCAAGCACAGCTGTGGCGCCAGGGCAGGGGGAAGGCTGACAACTCAGAGGCATCTGTAGTAAAACAACACGTGAGGGAATACAGAAGCAAGGATGGGGTCTGTGTGTAAGGCAGAGGCACCTGTGACCTTTAAGGACGTCGTTAGCACAAACCCATGAACAGCTACTGCTTTGAACAAGATTAATACAGTAACTACCTCCTCCCGTCTCCCCCTTCCCAGGCAAAGACATAGCCTGTACGGCAGCCCAAGACATCTTGTGTGATGCTGCAGCCTTTACGCAAACAGTTCACAGCCACCTGTGATTCGGGGTCCTCTGTCTCAGCTCTTCAAAACATCTCATGAGTTTTAATCACCACATTGCTCTCCCTGCCCTACTGAGGCTGTCCAGACATCAGCTTCCAACATCTCTTCTCAGCCAGAAACTAAATACTGGAGCCCATCTTTTCTTTCCTCTGTAGAAGCAGCCACTGGTATCTCCTCTTCCTTTTGCTTCCCCTGCAAATGCGCATGGAAGCCCAGTCGTGCAGTCTGGTTTGTCAAGATTTCTGCTGAAATGCTCTTCTTTCAGCTACAACCTCCACCATAGAGTGCTGAGCTCTACGCAGAGAGGAACCATCCACAGGTTCCTCCATAGGAACAGTGCAGGCTTTTTGTCTGGCCTTTGCAAAATCGGTGGCCTGAGCAAACACTGCAGCTCTCTGCAAAGGCTGGGCACTGTGTATGCTGTGCGGGATTCATTCCCCGCCGTGTGCAAGCTCCCATGGTGCTCCTTTTAGACTGCTCTTCAGAGTCTTCAAGTTTGGTCTCTGGGTGCTCCTCTGGATCTGAGGCTTCTACACTGAGTTTGTGATAATGCAGTCTCAGGGTTCAGCAATTGCTGTCCAAGAGAAAGTGCAAAAACATCTTGGGAACTGAGCTCTGCCACAGTCGGGCAGCCAATTTATTGCAGTGACATTTAGTAATGGCAACGCAGTGTGGGTCACAGACACGTCCTTCCCCATAGCATTTAGGGTAGCATGAGCTCCGAATTGCAGGGCACTGCATCAGTGCTGCATAAACTAACAGCTGTGAGAGCCACTTTGCATCCCAATGGGAGCCAAGAGAGCACTCACACCAACCAAACCCCACACCTCCATGATGTCTCTTCCTGGTTATCTCCTCTGGACTGAGTTTACTTGCTCTCTTGTCGTTCTTCCTTCCTGGCTCACAGCGTTACTGCTTTCACGTGGCTTCATTCAGTCAGAGCCCACAGCACTGCCCTGACGCTGGGCAGCTGCCCCGTGGATGCCTAATTCCGCTCACCCGGCACCAACCAGCCCAGCCGCTTCCCTGCCATGACCACAGCCGCCCCCTGGTCCTACCGAGATGCGGGGACCACCCTCTCTTTGCTACTGCTGGCCCTGGCTTTCCAAGCTGGCCTGCGCATCCCAGGGATGGACACCTTCCACTCGTCATGGGAAAAGTACATCCTGGGAAGATGCCTGAACAATGCAGAGGGGCCAGGAGGGTCCCAGCAGCAGCGAGGCTGAGCCAAACAGGGCTGGGGGAGCAGTACCTGTTCCAGGGAGGTGCTCAGGAGGGGGGAGAGGGAGGGAGGTGAGGGGTTTGGCTGTTCTGAGAAGACACGTGCGTGAAGAAAAGCCTCGACCCACACCCTGAATTCCACAGCTTGGCTCCGGGGACAGGGGGAGGGAGAGAGGACAGGATGGGACATTTCCAGCAGACCCACGACTTGTTCGTAAAAGCCTCATCTCACCAGCCCAGCCTGCCTCCTCCCCCATCGCCTCCACATCTCACCCTGGGTTTTATTAACGCAAGTCCCCCTTAGGCTAGAGGGAATCACATCCCAGGAGACATTCCAGTCTCAGCTCGGCTTCAGAGGGGATCAGAGGGAGCCAAGGGTGGGGGGGCGTTTCACCAGGACGTTTCATTTGCGGAGAGCTGGCAGGTTGGGAGCACTGCAAGACGGCACTAGCAGCCTCCTTATCAGACACTGAGCAGCCGCAGGCTGGAGTTGCGTCTCTGCTCGGCTCTGTATCTTCCAGTCATTTCTGCTTTGTCCAGGCTGCTGGATGGAAGTTCTTAACCTGGGCTCTGATGGGTGCTGGGTGCACAGCCGGGCACAGGGAGTCTGGGCAGTGAGTCTTGCCCTTTTGCTCAGGTGATGAACAAAACTGTTGGTGACATGCAGCCAGGTCCGTGCTGCCGCAGGGGCTCAGCCCAGGGTCAGCCCCCTTCCCCGTGCACCAACAGGGCCTCGACTGGCAGCTCCTCACAGCCATCGCACTCTGCACCAGTCGGGGCTGATAATTCTTGCCAGGAATGGGAGCTGGCTCCCCGGCGTCTGGCTCCTCAGGTGAATTGTGGTGTGCCCTAAGCCTACGCCAGGAAAGTGCCAGCAGATGAAACTCTGTCTCAGGCCAAGAGACACGAAGATGGATGTGTTTTCCTTGCCTGGCTTATCTCGCAGGCAGTGCTTCTCGCCGGAGCCCAGCAGTGTTTGTGTGCGCTCGGCTCCTGGCACGGGGGCAGGAGATGATTAGACAACAAACACTGTGGCGTACCTCTGCCGGGGCTGCAGCCTGCCCCTGCCCTGCTGAGACCACGGCCCAGCAGGGAGTTGCTTCCCTGGGGCCAAATCCCAGGGCTGGCTGCAGCTGCACCAGGGCTGCAGGGGGAGAAGCGTGAGGAAGAGCCGGATGACCCCACAGCTGCTCAGGCACCACATGAACTGCAGTGCGAGCTACAGGAGGGACGGGGCTGCCTTAGCTGGTCCCCAGGGACCTGCTCCTGGACTGGAGCCCTGCCGTGAAGGAGCCACTTCAGCAGCGCAGAGCCAGTGCAGCTCTGCAAGGTGAGGGGCAGGACAGTCCCGCTACCATCTTCCTTGTTCCTAGGTTGGAGGAGGCAGAGGTGCCAGCCCAGCAGCCCTGCAGGTAGTCATGCACTCAGCCCGGGTGCTCTGCTCCACTCGTGCCCCTTGGTTTCATAAGGGCAGTACACCAGGCAGATTCCAGCCTCAGCAGACTCTGCGCCTCTGGGTTCAACCCAGAATTAAGGTCAAGGAAGGGGTTTTTTTTAAAGGCAAAGCCAAATAAATGCAAAATAAGTAGTAGTGGATCAAGCAAAACTTTCTGGAAATTCATAGTGAGAGTGTTGCATTGGCCAAGTCAAGCTGAAATCTGGGGAAAAAAAATAATCAAATATTTTGGCATTTTCAAGCTGCACAATTTGGATCCAGGACAGCCCGCACAATTCTAGCCATCTTCATTTAAAAGATTTTGAAAAGCTAAAAAGAGCTTTGAAGCAAAGCATTTTGCTGACCAACAGAAATTTTTACGTATTACTTTACCTTTTCACTTGTGAGTCCGGGCCCAAATGCCAAATTTCCCTTCACTCCACATCTTCTTCTTGCCCCCTCCCCAAGCCCATGCTTTGGGCTGCCAGCTGAGAGGGAGAAACGGATAATTCAAGGCCTCTTCAAGAAATACTCCTGATCACTGGTGTTTACAAGGGCAGTTCACTGCACGTGACCCCCAGACTTGTTTGCACCTACCACCACCCATAAAAACACCCACTTTGGCTGCCCAGGAGAAAAAAAAGATGCCAGGGCCAAAGAAAAGGGAAATCCCAAAAGCGAGAGGGTGAGAACAGAGACTTGCCTGATGGGGACATGTCCCATTTGTCGTCCACTGAGCAGTGATGCTGGAGACATCAATTCATGAGGCCATCACCTACAGAGAGAAGAGGAAAGACATTAGAGAAGAGAAATCAAAGGGGTTTCTCTGTCCTGGGGATTTGGCTCCTGGACCCTCTTCCAGCTGCTCAGGGAAATGCCCAGGAGGTGTAAAGCTCCATGCTGACTTTGCAGAGAACCTAAAACCACGTCCCCAGCCACACAGAGTACAGCTGTGAAAGTCACACCAGGGAGGTGGCAGGAAACAAAGGACTTTGAACAGACAGGCTTAATCCATTTAAATTCCGTTTCTCTCTCACTTCCCTCCCCTTTCCCCTTCGTTCTCATCAGAGACCACTTCCCCCACCTCCTCTCAGTCCAAAGTGCCTCACAGCAGGTTCACACCCAAGCGGCCCATGGACTGAAAGACTTATTCCACCTCTTTGCTGCTCACAACATAGCAGAATCGGACCCGCTGTTCCCTTCATCTCTCTTGCACGATCTCTTTCCACCAGACACCTGCTGGGGAGAAGGCTGCTGAGAGAGGTTATCCCCAGTTGGTAGTTCCTGTTGAGACTCACGGTACGATGTCACTTTGCCTGCCCAGGTGTTCACAAGGTCCCTCCTTGCTGGAAAACCTTAGGGGAGTGGGAGAAGAGCTAATGCTTGTGGCCAGAAGGACTTGGAAAACCCATGACAGCTCTGCCGCTTGCTGGAAGGCACTGAAGCAGATGCTGAGCAAGAAGAGCTACACGTGGGGATGCTGTAACAGCAACATCAGTGACCGTCAGGACCTCCCAAACATGAAAGCTTCCACTGAGCTCCTGCAGCCATCCCGAGATCCCTGAACCCCAAATTTGGCTCCAGCCTGGCAGGAGCTGCAGGAAAGCAAGCAGACAGCACCTGCACTGAGAGATGTCAGGCTGTCAGCACTCTGGGGCTGGGGTGGGAGCCCTGTGCTCATCTGCCAGCAGCATCTGTACATTCAGCAAGCTGCAGAGGTAGGGAGGAGGGCTGCATGGACAGGCAGTGGCTGAGAGAGCTCCCAGCACAGGAACACTAGCTAAAGGGACTTCTGCAGGTTGCTCATAGGGCCCTCTGCAGAAGGTGAGTACACAAGACCCCAAAACACCGAATGGGCCATTTTCCCACTGCTAAACATCTACTTGCTCGGCTGGGAAATACTTGTAATCCCAAACACACCATGCACTTTCTTTTGTGTTAAGTGCCTTGGCAGAAGCCAGCAGTTCTCATACACAGTCCCATCTCTGCAAGGACCATGTTTCCCAGAACACTCCCTTCAAAAGTCTCCCCTTATTAAGAAGAGCCAAACTGCCTGCTGCTGCCTCACAAGCTGCTCCCATGCCTCTCTCCACTTCCCCAGGGCACCAACAGGCTCCACTGCCATGGGCTGGAAAGCACCGAGCTCCCAGAGACACCAGCATTCAAAGAAAAGACACTAAAGAAAAGAGAGACAAAGGCAGGAAAGCTTTTCTTGCTGTGACCCAGCTGTCTGGCTCAGAGCAAGGCAAGAAAGTAGGATCTGCTCTGCATTCCCAGGGCACAGCCAGATTAGCAGGAGAAGGGTAGATTCCACAGCATAAAGTCTGAGCCCCGTGAACACCAGCTCCTCACTTCTTCCCTTTTGCTTTTTCCTTCCTTCCTTCCTTTTCCCCTCTTACAAGTAAGGCCTTGGGGATACACCAAACACTCTGCTCCGGTGCAGGGACATCTCGCTAACAGCCCGCTGGCTAAGCACAGCAGCACCTTCCAAGTATGGCCACGACCAGGCTCTTTCGTCTTGCATCTGCTTACCGTACCCAGCACTTACATTCTCAGTATGGTTTCCATAAAACAAAACATGAACAACTGATCGCAGACAAATAAAACAGTAATACAGTCCAGGATGTCAGGAAGCCTTACCCACTCCTTGCACACCAGCCCAGGCAGCTGGAGATCAAAGTTTTCTTATTTGCATACATTTCTTGAAACAATTTGCAGCTAAACTCAGTCTGCTGAGGGGATGCTGACACAGTCCAGGGCTTCTCCCATAGAAACAGGAACCAAGAAACCAGATCTGTGCATTGCTGCCTCCCTCTCCAGGTGGCTGAGCGGATGGAGGCTTTGGCATCTCTAAAATGAGGGGTGTTCCCTTCTTTCCCCTTCCTCAGCCTCCCGCACAGGAAAAAGCCGTCTTGCAAATGGTAAGCGAAGGGCTAGGTGCACACAGATGGCTTCAGCAGAGCCCTGCTCAGTTAAAGCGGGGGTGCAAACACATGATGTGCATTCAACCCAGAGATCGATGGGGACTGAGATGTCTCGGCAGGCACTGAAGGTCTAAGAGGACTGTGGCACCCCTAGGCAGGAGAGCTGAAAGACACCTTTAAACTGACCCCTGTAAAGCCATCCCAATCCAGACAGAAACCAGTTGCAGGACTGGAAGCACTGAGGCCGGCCGGAGGTTAACTCCAGCCGCTGCTCCCTCGCCCGCAGATGCAAAAACCCGGTGGCGAGGCAGAGTATCACCCCCGGGGAGCAATGCACGGCCCCAGGGACCTCCACAGACTGCTCCGGGNGCTCAGCGGGGACCCCCCCCTCCTCCCCTCCGCCCCATGTCCGAGCCCGCTCCGCCGCCCGGCATGGCCCGTCCGCCGCTACCCGCCGCCGCCGCCTTGCTGGCCGCCGCCTTGCTGCACTGCGCCCCCGCCGCCCCCGCCCGCCGCCACAAGCCGGTGAGTCCGGTGCTCCGTCTGCCAGCCGCCCCTCGCCCAGCGGTTCTCCGGTGTCAGCCCCGAGGGGAACATCTCCCCGGCAGACCCTCCGCTGAGCCGTTCCCCCTCTCCGTTCCCTCCCGGGATGCCGGCACGGGCAGCGATGCGCTGCCGGGAGTTACCGGTCGGGGGGACGGCTGCTCCCTGCCCGGGCACCCCCGCTCCGCGGGCTCCTCCGGGGAATTTTGGCAGGCGTGCTCCCTTCTGCGGAGCGAGCAAAGGAAAAACAGGGAGCGGGACAAGGAGGGTTTACGAGAGGACACGGGATCCCCCCTTCCTTTAAAGGCAGCGGAGCACTCGCTGCCTGCTAATAACACCCCCCCGCACGCTGTGCTGGCAATTCCCAGAAGTGTTACGGAGGGACGAGACTAAAGGGATGAATCAAAGGCGCAGGCAGGAGGGGAGCAGCAGGGCTCTTTCTTCCTGCACATGCCTGCCAGATCCCAGCACCTGGGATGGAGCTGTGAGCGGCAGGGCCGGCCGCTGCCAGAGAAGAGCAGCAGCGCACGAGGGATTTGGGGGACGGGAGAAGACAGAGAGCTCCTTGTGCCGGGAATGTGTGTGTGCGTAATTGGGTTATTATATACGTGCGCTTCGCTAGTGTGCCATAAAATAATGACAGAGCAAATGCCCGGTAGCAGCCCAAGGGGATTAGTTCAGGTTCTGTCGATGGTTTTATTATCAGCTCTGTCATCTGAGTACTTTCTAACTTGGCTGCTAAATATGCTGTGGGCTGGGACTTGGCACCGAGCAGCCTTGGCCCCCAAAGTGCTTGTATTATTCCAAACAAAATGTCACTGTGCTTGGCTCCTCTGCCTCTGAGGAAGGTGAGGCCAAGCGCTCGGGCGGTGGCACTCTGCACCCCAGTTACGACACTGCTCCGCAGATTTCATCTGCATCTGAACGCAGCAAGTGGTGGGCTGGGAGGGACCTGCCTAAAGCTGGAGATCGCTGGTTCCTGCGGGGACATTGGCTGGGCTGGCGAGTGCCTCACACTCTGCTGTATGCAAGCTGAGAAGCTGCTGCTCCTGGAGGGACCTGCACAGCCTCTGGTCCTGGTCTTGCTGCCAGGACCTGTGTGGGATGCCCTGGGAAGGGAGAGCCAGCCTGGGTTTCACACCGTCTGAACTTGGGTCTGGTCCAGCTGTGATGTGCACTGTTCATCTCCTTTTGCCCATGCTTGCAGCTGCTGACTGACTGCAGAGGTTGCTGGGGCTCATCTGCCTTGGCCAGTACCCCTTGAACAGGGGGGAATATACCAAACTGCTAGACGAGCACAGAGTTAATGCAGGTGTCCAGGTCTGCTCAGGCTCCTGGTCCATCTAATCCACAACCACAGTCCGGAAGAAGGTCCCCCTAGTTGGCAGTCTGCTGCCCAGAAACAGATTCTTCCTTATCCCAGGTTAATGCTTTGTACTATGACTGTTAATACTTTCCTCTTGGCTGGAGCAATTCCAGGTGATGCTTCTACAGGTATGTTTTGTTCAGGAACACCTTGTGCTTGTGTGTTTGACCAGCCATGTGGAGCTTGAGGTTTCAGATCAATGTATTTCACTCAGTCTTTGCAGAGATGGTGGCTGCATTGTTTGGGGTTGGAAACGGACAGATGATTTCCCATCCTTTGAAACAGCAGTTCTCCCATCCCAAATAACTTTTGGGTTTCTTATCTGGTGTCAAGGCTTCTAAAGGTTATTCTGCTGCCTCTCAGGTAAAGCATCATGGTGGTTGCTCTCACATACAACGTAAGTTGACAGCAGTGCACCCCATTCCTCTCTGGGGTACACGTGTCAGTGCAGAAGGACTGAAGTGGGATTGCTGGGCTGACAGTGGCCTGTGTATGCATTTCCAGCCTCAGCCCTTCTCTGCTCTCTGTTACTAGAGAGCTCTGCCATGCCACCGCGTGTTCACTTCTCTGGCTACTTCGAGTCTCTCCGCACAAAGAGATGTTTCCCTGTGCCTAACAGCAGCTAACTTCCTGTCTGGGCACCTTGTGCTGTCGGGTGATGAATGAGGAGAGAGACTCAACTCCTACAAGACAGATGATGGTGACTTCCTCGAGCTGTGCCAGTAGATGGGGTGGGCAAGGACTGTGCTAGGCACTGCAGGATGCTGCACCATGACTATTTGGTGCTCCAGTAACAAGTCAGACCAGCAGTAACTGAGGGGGGGAGGGAATCAATGGCTTAAATTCATCTTAAAGCCAGGCTACACAGGGCAAGTTGCAGAAGGAGCTGTGTTCTTTTTAGCAAACCTTGTAGATAGCCTTCACTTTTATATTGGCACCTAAAGAAAGAGAAAACTGAGAGCAAAATACAGGCTGTGTCGGGTGTCCACTGTAAAACTTGAGAACAAAAGATCTGCAGTCCTCAGGGCAGTGCACACGCAGACACTGAATTCCTGCATTGCTTTCAGCTCCCCTGGGAAATCAAAGTCAGTCCATTTGCTGGGAAACTATCTCTCCGTGGAGAAGTGGTGGGCACCCTCCCAGGTGCCAGCGTAATCCCTCGGGAGCTGTACCCTGCAGCTCTCACCCTGAACCCATCAGGTTCCCCCCTGGAAGCACGGGTGCTGCCTTCCCCGCAGCCCAGGAGCCGGGGAGGCTGCCTGCCTCGCTCAGGGCTCAGGCAGCTCCCGCAGGAAGGGTTTGATTTGCGCTGTTTGGTTTGGCTATTTAAATACTGTAGTGAGTGTTGGGGTAATTTTAGGCATGTTTATCCTCTGCTCTGAGAGAGACCCAAGACACATGCAAGCACTTAATTCTCCAGCGTGTTTGTTGTGTTTGTGCTTTCACATGCAACACACATGCACACTCTGCAGTGTGGTGAGACTTGGGGTGTGCAGCTGGCAAAGCGGACTGGGGCGGGAGAAGAGAGCAGGGAGGAGAGAAGCACTTTGGGGAGGATCCCCCACTCCATCTCACACTGCGCTTTGCTTGCTTCCCCCATGCATATCCTGCCCTGGCACCAGCCTGGGGGGGCTCAGCAGAGACAGGGTGCACTGCGTAGGTCTTGTTTAAACAAGGATCTTCTGCAGAAAAATTGTCTCGCAGAGGCTTTTCACACCAGAGACGCTGTCAGCTCTTTGCTACTAATCCCAAATGTGCAGACAGGTAAATGAAGGGTTCCTGGATATTCTTACGCGGGGGTTGGCTCAGCCTGTAACATGAACGGAAGCACTGCTGAGTCTGCACATAGCTGTCCAGCAAAATGAAAAGTGGAGCACTTCAGGGGCTCACTGAGGGCCACAGATGTGTCTTTAGAGGTTCACTGAGATCCTGGTGCACATGAGACCCACAAGAAGAGACAGGTGACCAGACGTCCTCCTCTTAGTGGGATTTCGGCAGGAGAGAGGCATCACTATCTCACAAAAGTGGCTTTGTGAAAATTAGCAGAGGGGGAAAACCCGCCAGACATCTCCAGGAGATTGGGCAGGGGGACAGTGGTTGTCTTGGGGGTTTGGAGATCCCAGCTTGCACATCTGAGCAGCATACACTCCCTGAGGGCAGAACCTTCCCCCATAGCTCTGAAGAGGGCTGCACTGTGCCAGGTGGCCATACCCAGCAGGAGATGTCCTGGCTGTTGTCCTTGGGCTCAGCACCAATAACTCATTGCTCACCTTAACTTGGATGTAATTGCACAATGAACAAAATACCTCAACCCCCTTCCTCCTCTGCTTGGAGTGTGCTGCATCCTAGAGCAGTTTCTTGGTTTCAGGGGGATTTCTAGGTCATCAGATTAAGGGCTCTCGAAACCTTTTGCTATCCTGGCATCCTGGGGCTTGTTTGCTTTGTGAGTACTCCTGTTTCTGGCAAACTGTTGCTTGGGTGACACCAGCAGCTTGGTTGCAGTGTTGTTGATGGACTAGACTCACAAATTGTCACATAATTAAAGTGCCTGATAATCAAAATAGTCCTGCAGTGTTTATTCATTTGCTTTCTCTTGTTACACCAGAGCCTGGGTCTCCTCATTCTGTCTGTGGGCATAAACATTTGCAGTCCATAATGTTTCATGTTCCACGTTGCTTAGGAAAAATAAACATTTTCCTTTTTTTGTTGCCAACAACAACTACCGCTAAATAATTCGGAAACAAACTGTCAGGCCCCAGGAGGTAGTGCTTGATGGTGCCACAGAGTATGGGAAGTGAGCGGAGAGGAACCTCCAACTGTGTATCCACAGCCAGGCACTGCGGCACCTCCCATTTGGCCGAAGTTTAGCCTCAGACCTTGCATTACCCCTGCCTCTGTCTGCAACAGGACCGGGCTGCAGCCCAGCATGAAGGAGCCAGTCCTGTAGCACAAGTATTTTGTTTAAGCAAAGAATTCGTAGAGGGGTTGGGAGACTCTGCCTTGTTCTGGGGGAGGTAGGATCAAAAAACCTGGTGGCTTTGCCTAGGTATTGTTTCTGCCGAGTTTCTATTGTTTCCCCTAACAGTGCCTTGACCGAGAGCATGCTTAGCTCAGGGTCTGAGTAGACCACAAACATAATCTGTTTCTGCCATGAAATTTTGACTGCAGCATTCATACCTTCCGAGGCCAGTCAGCTGCCGGGACACAACCTGACCGCAGTAGAGCTGGCTCCAGTTTTACCACTAACTATCAACTGTAGCTGCATTTGCAAACCCAACCACTGCAAATCCATGCTGCGCTGAAGGGCAGGCTGGCCAAAAAGCTCTCTGTAGCACTCTATGTGTCAGGATAACAGTGCTGATCTCAGGAAGGAACGTTGCTGCAGCCTCTTAAGGGGGTGCAGAGCCCCTGGGGGCCACAGGCACCCAACAGTGGACAGAAGTGGCGTGAGAGAACTGTCTTACATGAGAACTGCAGGAGAAAGCACCTCAGCTCTCCTTCCCCATGTGTTAAACTAAGGGCACGAGTGCTCAGAGATGCAGGCTTGTGTGTGGGAGGAGGATAATGCTACTAGCCACAGAGGCAGCAAACACCAGGGCCTCACCAAACACTCTGAGTAGCAGAAGGAAAAAGTGGGAAGAAATGGAAAAGCAGCAGCAGAAGGGACAGGGAGGTGGGGAGAAAACTCATGAGCTTATCCCCTTGCAGAAACGGAAACAGCCCCCAATGACAGGGGAAGTATCCAAGACTGATGGGATTCATGTTGTAACTCGTCCAGTCGCTCCTGTCTGACGGGGAGGGGGGTCTCTCTTCATGTTCATGCTGCAGGAGCAGGCAGGAGCCCAGGTAATTAGGTACATGACAGAGGAGACAAGTTTGAGTTCAGGGCAGGCAGCAGAGGATGGACCCAGGCAGAGGAGAGCCGTGGGTTTGCCAGTACCAGGCACTGACCTCACTCTTGAGGGTTTTTATACACAGCATTGCTGATACTCCACTGTAGCTGTGCTGCTCTGGCTGCTTTTCCTCCTAGGGGGCTCTGGAGGGCGAGTGCTCCCCAACACAATGAAGTTAAAGATGCTCCTGGCTCCTCAGGATGGCTGGGAAGCTCCCTGGGAACCTTGGCTGGTGTTCATCTGGCCCCAGCAGACCCAGAAGTGATGGTTGTTTTATCGCAGCACTTGAGGGCTGATAAAGCTGCGAGGAACCGAGTGGGCAGTCTGTACCTCCGCTGTGGTTTCTGCTCTCCCATGGGATCTGTCCTTTCCCTCCTGTTCCCTCTCAGCCTTTCGGTCACAAGGCTGCTAGGAAGAGGCACTTTCTTTGCGAGGAGCTGTGGCCAGGCTGCAGCACAGCCCTCTGTGTATAGCTTTTCTCCTCTGCTGTCCTCACTGCCCTCAGCCTTTGGTTTCAGGCCTGGCAGCCTCTCTGCACTCGTGTTGTGTAGACATTTTGCTGCTCACTCTCTATTGCAAAGCCCTGGCTTCTTCCTGTGGCTAAAAGCTGTCTGTTCCCGTGCACGGCAGCCACCTCAACTGTGGGTTATACTGGGAAGGGCAGTGTCAGTGGCTGCACAGAGCCTTAGCCAGAGGCTCAGATCTGGTTCTGCACTCAGCTGGACTGAACACCTGCCCTGGGTTGCTGGGACTTTCCTTTGCTTTTGGTCTTTGGTAATCTGTCCCCTCTGGTGGTGGGATGGGAGGAGTGGGGATGCCTTGATAGTTACCCAGCAGCCAGTGCCCCCCTCATCCACTCTTCACAGGTTTGCACCAGCTTCAGCAGCAGCACAGCTCTAAGCAAACCCCTAAGTTTACACTTTGGGGCATTATACCACCACTCAGGAGAACAAAGCAGGATCTCCCCAAAAGAGGGTGGCTTCAGTGCTGGGTGGGAAGGATGCAACCTTAAGCGAGAGGACATGTTATTTAAGACTTGGGAAGTGCCTACAGCGAGGTGTGTCCAGCCAAGGAGACTGAAATCTCCAGCCTGACGTGTCTCCTGAGCATTGTTTGGCAAGTGCTTTCTGTCCGTCACATTTCCCACTTGCGCCTACAGTGGCATTTTCCAGCCCTTTCCTGCCATGGTGCTAATGTCGTTGCAGTGATGACAGGGAGAGACTCGCCGTTTGTCTAGGGGCACAGCGAGCATACAGGGCAGGCAGGGCAGGTCTCACCTCCTGCCTCCACCCAGAGCCATTTGCAGGGCCATGCTGTGTCCCCTTCCCAGGGCCTGGTCACAGCAGAGGGCAGGCATGAGCAGGGAAGGTCCTGCCTAAGGCAAGGTGGGGTTTGGATGGCTGGAAGCTGGGATTCATGCCAGTGGCCTTGAGCTAACCAAAGAGGAGAGAGAAAACCTACCTTTGGTCTGCCTCTGAACAAGGGATCCATCTGGGGCAAGAAGGGAGAATGCCTCTTCTCTCTGCTCCTGCTTGGAGGAGAGTGATAATCTTCAGGTTATGTCAGTGCCCCCAGCCAGGAAGGAAACAACCAGCCTTCCTGGGACACCGAGGGAAATGTGCTTAGCATAGACAAGACAAAAAAACAGGATTAAGCCCATCTGTGTTAGCCTCAGCTAGCTCACTTACCTGGGCAATTCCTGAGGGCTTCCCAGTGCTCCCAGTTCCACAGCAAGGGCTCTACCCAGGGTCCATCTCCACTTTCCCCATGTGCCTTGGAGCGGCTGTCCTGCACTTCCTGGTCCTAGGAAATGAGACACATTCATCACCCCATGTCCTAAGGCAGCAGGACCCACCTCTGGTGGCAGTGGGTGCTGGTGGGCACACTCAGAAGCAAGGAGCCAAGTGGCCCTCCAGGCTGGGCTTTGGTGACACAGCTGCCATTATGTGCTTGGCAGAGGGTCTCATTGGGGCTGGGAGCAAGATGTTGGCCAGGACATGAACCTTATCAGCTCCTCCTGCCAGCTGTCCTTTGCAGGCAGTAGCTGCCAGCCCAGGCAGGGTGCCAGGCAGCTCCTAGAGAGCTTCTCTTAGAGAGACAGGTACCTCCGACCTGGCAGGGCTCCAGTGTTTGGCAGGAGCAGCCTGGTGCAGACTCCCCTGGGACAGGCCAGCCCGTACACCTTCCTTCCACCAAAGCACTACATGGATTCTCAGTGCCATGGCTAGTGGCTTGGGTAGGCTTTGTTGTTCAGGATGTAAAATGGCTTTCTCTCTTTGCATGTTTTGATGGTGCGGTTCCCATGCTGTGTGAAAGCGCACTGGGACACCAGGATTGGGTCGATGGTTTCTAAGCCAGAGGTTTAGCAGGTGCCAAGCCACCAAGGGTGTCTTGTGTGGCTGGGGAGGACAAGCCAGCTAAATGAAGTGGTAAGAGACACACAAAGAGCTGGACACCTAAACTGCACCTTGTGTGACCTCCCTGGCTCCTGTGTCCATCCATGCATTGCTCAGAGGCACGGGGCCACTACAGAGTTGGGAGCTTGGTAGCGGAATTAATGCCAAGGGCTTCACACTTCATTCCAGCCCGCATGAATGGGCTCATTGTAGGGAACAGAGTGGCGGCAGCACGTGGATTACATGGCATCATGGAGCCCTGGCATCACGCCCACCTGACCTTCGTGTCCCTGGCAGGGTGGCCAGGGGAGCTGGCCTGGAAGAAGGCAGCTCTTTGCAGAGGAAGGAAGGGGACCTCTAAACCCCAGGTCCTCACTCTGGAGCCCGGTGGAACAGAGCCTGCCTATCTGAGTAGGGAAGCGTCACTGCTGTATTTCATCTCCTTCTGCTGCTCAAACACCTTTAAATTTGCCTGCACAGAATCAGGCAAAAAATTCTGTGCCTGGACCTCTGGCTTGTGCAACATGGTGATGCAGGGACCAAGTGCCTTTCACCCCACATGCCTCATAGCAGGCTGGGGATTATGCTCGGGTCATGTTTCATGGTGGCCCCGTAGTCCTGCTGTCAGGTGGGAAACCAGTGGAAGTCAGCTAATTAGCACCAACTAATGTTGCCAAGAGGAACTGTGCTTTTCCAACTAAGCGTGGGAGAGTCCAGGTCACCTTATCCCCAAGCAGAGTCACAGGCACAAGGGTGTATAGTCCTTTCCATCCCTTAGGCAATCATAGGGGCTGCAGGGACAGTCACTGCGGCTCTCTGCCCCACGGGGTGGGCTAAGTCACCCTCCAAATCTGTGTGTCCTGCTCTCCAGCTTGCACTGTCCCCCAGCCATGCTGAGAGCCTGCTCACCATGCCAGGACAGCAAGGAGACACCATGGGAGTGACAAAGCGGAGCACAACTGTGTGCTGGGGACTAAAGGCTTCGTCCCATTAATATCACCTCTACCTGGGGCCAGAAGGGAATAAAGGATGTGGGGCAAAGGGGGAGAATTTACTCCCTTGTGATTCGTTTCATTCTTGAAGGGTCTGGTTCTCATCCACAGCTTGAAAAAGCATTTCCTGCCGGCCTGCTGCCAAGGAAAAGAGGACCAAAAATAGCCCAGTGCTTCGGGAGTGCCATGGCATGACACAGTGCCTCCCAGGTGTGACCCGGCCTGGCAGCAGCAGAGCCCAGGGAACGAAGGATGTTTGTGGGGAGCAGTTTGTGCCCTAGCAGCAGGGGAACAGCCCCAGGCAAAGGTGGAACTCACCACTGCAGGGCTGCTGTGGGGAGTCGTCCACCACTCTGCATCAGGACCTCTCTTCCCAGACACTGAAGTCATGGCTTCGCTTTTCTCTTTCAGGATGTGTCTCGAAAGCATCACACCTGGAAGGAGCAGAGTCCTTGGCTGTCTTCCTTGGTGAACGCAGTGGGGACCGGCGTGCCCGCCAAGGGCTTCCCTGTAGGTGTGGATGAGCAGGCAGCACGCTGGAACCCGCCCCGGTGTGGCGTGCCGGACCTCCCAGCATTGCCGGATGGCCAGAATGGGCGGAACCGGCAGAAGCGGTTTGTCCTCTCTGGTGGACGCTGGGACAAGACTGATCTCACCTACAAGTAAGAGAGGCCCAAAACGGGAGTCAGGCTGCTTTGATCTCCCTCCCCAAACCTCTCAGTCTGATGTTCCCTGGAGCATGGCATGCTGTGACATGACCACAAGAGCTGGAGGGCAGCCCTGACACTGGGTACGGCCAGCTGGGGGGCAGGCGAGCCACGTGCTGAACCACCAGCAGGGTTGTACCCAGCACCTCCACATCCCCTCACACACATGCTCCAATAAACACAGCTGCCCACCCACCCCTGCCCAAACATATTCTGCACAGCCATTGCATCACCCCTTGGTCAGCCCCACATCAACACCCCCATGTGCATATGTTCGCTTCCCTACATCACATCCCTGACACGTGCACAGCCAAGCCTCCACCATCGGTCCTCTCCTGCTGTGCCTTTTCTCCCCGCAGCCACCCCGCTGTGGGCTCACTTCACAGTTTATTTTAAAAAGACCTCTTTATTCAGCTGTTATTGATGTTCCCATAAACATGCCTTCAGTGTAAAGTTTTGCCCAAATCACCCCACACATTCTCAGTTGCAAATCTGCTCAACAGGCTTGTGGGAGGGTTGTGCTGCCTCCCCAGTTGCCCATGGGGGCATGAGTGGAGAGGTGAGCACACTCATATGGACTTTGACAGCACGTAAATGATCTTTTGTTTAATTAAGTGCAGGAGACAGTTTGTCATAGCATTAGAAGGCTACAGATAACAAAAAGGATTCTTCCTTTTATTTTGCTCAACAGTGTTAAAGAAAGAAACACAGCAGAGACGAACACACACCAACACTGTTAATGGAAGGGAAAGAAAGTTCCCTCTGTGGCAGACCTTACAATCTGCTTATGTTACAGGAGGGCAGAAGAGGCAGCAGCCTCTCTGAGCGAGCCCAGGTTTCCAAGGGCAAAAAAAATGCAGAGGCTGAGGAGAAGAAATCACATCACACCACTCCCAGGCACTTCTGTGGGGCTGGACTCATGGGGGACAGACCTGGGAAATGCTGCATCACTTCACTCCAGAAAAACACAGATCGGCAAAGCTCTCCAGAGAGCTCACCTCTGGGCCCACTAGTGAGAGGGTTTCAACGCTGATGAGATTTATGTGCTGCACATGTTGCTTGGAAGAGGGTGCTGGAGCAGTGCTTCTATGGATTGGAGATGTTCTAGTGCTGAGAAAGGGTGGCAGCCCTAGTGATGTTGATCCTACAGCTAGTATCTTCACGACAGCAGCGTCCGTGGGACAGCAGCTGATGCTCTCCTCATCCAGTGTCTGTTGCCTTTCAGAATTATCAGGTTCCCGTGGCAACTTGTAAAAGCTAAAGTGAGAAGGACCATCGAGGAAGCTTTGAAGGTCTGGAGTGACGTGACGCCACTGACCTTCACCGAAGTGCAGGAGGGCCGGGCTGACATTGTCATCGATTTCACAAGGTGAGCACAGTGGGCAGCAGCACCCTCCTCCCCAAGAGAGCAGCAGCCTTGCAGGCAAGACCCCAAGTCTCTAACCAGAGCAGAGAGCTGCCAGCAAACAAGTTAGGCACTTAAGTGGAGGCTCATATTTCTGCTTTCAGACACTGGGATTTTTTTGGGTTTGGTGTTGGGTTTTTTTTGTCAGTTGTGGGCTGCTTGGTGTAAGTGCAGCTGTTCCATGCTGGCCGTGCACAGTACCGTTACTGATCGTTCATTAATTTTCCTAGTACATTTACATTTCTCTGCCCACAGGCTGTTTTCATAAGCGTTTGTTTTGACTTTCCATCTTCAGGTCCTCCATCCTGTCCCTTGACTGAACGACGTAACTGTCTGCCCAAAGACAAATATAGTTTCTTGGTTAAATGAATCTTGGCTCCTGGCCTAAAATTCACTTTTGGCAAAATACGCACGGGGGCAAAGACTTCCCTCTGCTGCATGTTTGCACAAAACTAATAAAGGCAGTGGAGACCATCCAAGCAGTGATGTGATTTGCATGCTGTGTATTTGCCTGTGCCTCCCTCAGCTCTCTGAAGTGGCCACCTCTCTCATGGGTTTCCTTTACTAGTCAACAGAGGGCTTGGCTTGAGTGAGGACCTGAGGGTTTGGCTGGGTTCGCTGGCAGCTGCCCCTCTGCATCCCCCTGCTACTCAGCTATGTTGACTTAATCTTGGCTGCAGCAGTCACCTCCTTAATTCTTTAGGCTCCATGGTCAGCTTGGGGCTGGAAGCTGAATGGAGGGAGGAGAGAAACATCCCTGAGAAAACATACGAACTCCCCAGGGCTTGGTGTGACCGAGCTCTGCTTTCTCAGTGCCCCGATGCAGAACTGAGCTTGTGGCAATCCGAAAGGCTTGAAACAGTCCGTCTGGACTGGTGGGATGAACTTGGGATGGGAGTGAGAGCTGCTGTCTCCTCACAGTGGCTCCCCACCTTTGTCCATACGATGCTGTTCACTGGAGGTACACGGCCGTTTGTCTGAGGTGCAGTGTGTCTTCCCTCCAGGTACTGGCATGGAGATAATTTGCCTTTCGACGGGCCTGGAGGGATCCTGGCACATGCGTTCTTCCCCAAGACACACCGGGAGGGAGATGTCCATTTTGACTATGATGAGACCTGGACAATTGGGAACAACTTGGGTACGGTACTGTTTCAGGGGGAGCTGTGGACACTCCAGGATACTTATCAGGGCACTTGGAAATGATTCAATTGTGGTGTGAACGGGCACCCTGTAAAACTGAGAGGCAGCAATCATTTTTGTGATGTGTGTTGTCATCTCCTACCACTTACAACCCTACTGGTAGTATTCAGGTCTTTTCTTGTCACCCTTCAGCCACAGCGAAGTCTGTGTCCAGCACCAGGACCCTGATTTCCTGGTGGGCTCCCCCTGTGCCCAGGGAGCAAGAGAGACACATCTGAGAGGGCTCCTCTGCCTGGCCACGCACCCTGCCACTTGGGAATTGCACCCAGCATTGGCAGGAGCTGTTAGAAATAAAGCAGGGAAGGGGTGAAGGAAAACTGAGGCTCAAGCACCAGCTGACACAGTTGTCTTCCAAAGGACAGCCTCAGCCCCAGTCCTTGCACACACTGTTCACCGCCTGCCCACAAAGTATTTACTCTTTGAACAAGTCCATAAAGGGAAACCACCCAGGCTCCAGCTCTGCCCCTGTGGCCTGGGAATGCTCTGACCATAAACAAAGCCACATCAAGTCAATTTTTTCCCCTTTTCTTTTTTTTTTTTTTTGCTAATAATAGATCCAAGCTGGTAGCTCTTTGCTCGGGCACTCAGGGTCTGGTGTCACAGTATCTCGTGAGATACTGCAGTAGTGCCTGGGATCATCTGGATCAGTGCCCAAAGCATCAGTTTCTGCAAGACCCACCAAAATTAACCCAGATCAGCCCCTCCTCCTTCCCAGTTTATCTACAAGGACAAAGACACAATCAAAAAGCCCAAGTTAAACCCCTGTCTCTCTGGGGTTTCCAAATACCTTGTTCACATCGATGTTTGGGGCTCAGATGTCCATGTCCATGCAAGTTGTATGCCAACTTCAGTCTCTACGTGGGGCACAGGACTGCTATGTCTCTGACCCTGTTCATGCTGACCCAAAACAAAAAACACAGAGCACCAGATCTTTCTGCAGAAGTGTTTCTGCTCCTTAGGGAAGGGTGGGCTCTGCCATTTTTCACCCTTTGTTGGGGCTGCCTGTGTTGTTGAAGAATTTCCTACATTCTCTCACAAAGGCAGTGTCGGAGGCAAACCAGGAACTGAAAATGGATGCCAGTTCCCATCAGAATCCAGCCCTATTCCATGGCCTTTTTTCCCCTGCTACGTCTTCCATAAATAAATGTTGTAAAAGCTCTTTGCAGCTAATTGCCAGTTAATATGCTGAAAAGAGCTTTACGATATAAACATGGATAAATCCTTGTCTCAGCTTTCAGTGAGACGGGGAAATCCTTAGCCTCATTTTACAGATGGGAGAGCAGAAGTACAAGAAGGGCTAAGGTATGCCCTGGGGTCAGCCCAGAGCTGTGCAGGAAGCAGGACTCCATGTGGAGGACCTTCTCCAAGGGACACAGTGATGCCCCCCAGCACAGCTCCTTCAGGCATGCTGTTGTGCACCTCCCCTGGCGAATCTGACAATAGCACAGCTGATCTGCCAACACTGGAAAGCATCAAGTGAAGAGCCTGCCAAACTAAACAGAAGCGGCTGAAAGTTTGTAATAAATCACCGACATAGAAATCCCACTTTCTCAGCTGACCTAGATTTAATTGGGTCAGTGCTGTGCAAATTCATCACTTCAATTTAAAGCTGACCAGTGGAGGAAGACAGGGGCTCACTTTCCCCTCCACCCTTCCCAGGCGTTCCTGCCAGCTGCATCCCCTCTGTCCTGTCCCGGTGCTGAGAAGTGACCTGCTCCCCTGGAGCCAGCAGGGAAATCCTGCTTGGAACAGTGAGGCTGGCTGACTCGCGTCCCTGCCTTTCTCATCACTTGGGCTGCAGCTCAGAGGATTTCTGGCTGAAGGCAAGTGAATGAATACGCTGGGACTTGTCAACAAACAGCCCTGCTCACAAGCTTTGCTGCTTAATATGCCGCTCTTCCAGCTTTCCCTGAAATTTATCAACTTCAAAAAGGATCCAGTGGAAGCTAAACAACACCTGCCAAATGACACATTCTTGCATACTGAAACCCACTTTCCCCCCCTCTCCTTTTCTAGATGCTCCAAGGTCATGTATTCCTAAAACACGATCTCCCATAAATCTACTTGAGTCTGGTGAAGAAGGCCCAGGCCTTGACACTGGATATTTTTTTAGGGATTTATTTCTAAATGTCATCTCCTTGCTACAGTCCACACACAAGCAACAAATGAGCTCCCTCTGCTGTCTGTGTGACAACGGCCATTAGCAAGTTTTAATCCTCACTGATGCAGGTATCTTCCACAGTGGATGGGCTCTAAATGGGACCGGATACGCTACAGCTGTAGCCAACAACTGGGGCAAGGCTGGGTGGACAAAAACCAACCTTACCACCCCAACACCCATTTCTATGGGCTGCCCTTCTTTCTCGTGCAAATTTCTTCTATCCAAAAGCACACAGAAACCCCTTCTCTTCCTGACAGCTAATGGGGTGCAGAAGCTCCTGGCAACAGAATTACAAATTACTAACATACCCAGGCTAGTACCTGAGTGTACCAATTCACTCACAGTGCTCCAGGAAAACCCTGGGAACAATCACCTGCAAGCAGCTGTAGTTGAGGTAGATTTCTCTTTCCTCTCGTTCGGCTCCTACAGCATACCTCAGTGCATTGTCAGTGACTGATAATTGGTAGAAGTGAGCCTAGGAGGCAGGTGTCCCCCACACAAGCAAGCAAAAGCATCTCACCTTTTCCCTTTGCAGGCACTGACCTCCTCCAAGTGGCTGCTCATGAGTTTGGCCACGTCCTGGGCCTGCAGCACACAGCTGTCTCCAAGTCACTGATGTCTCCTTTCTACATCTTCCGCTACCCACTAAGTCTAAGTGAGGATGACAAGCAAGGTATCCAGTACCTCTATGGGAAACCCAAACTGAATCCCGACCCAACCCCAACTCAACCAGCAGAGCTGCACCAGCCAGACCTTGAAACAAATGAGATCACCAATGTGGAGGTGAGTCAACAGCCTGTTCCTGTCCTTCTCTAACACCACAGCTTGTTCCCAGCTGCCGGGACTGTCCTCACCATGAGGCCAGCAGCAGACTTACACATGGTTTGGTGTCTGTCTTCCACCCATGCTGCTGAGCCCAGGTCTGGACCCCACAGCTGGCACTGCCAGCCAGCCTGGGATGTGCGGGGAGGGGAACTTTGGGCAGTACTTGCCCACCCAAAACTGGCTGAGAGCAGGACAGTTGCCTGGACACAGGGACTTCCCATCCATGGAATCCAGCCTGGGCAAGGGGAACTCCCTTGAGTCCAAGCACCTGACCGGCCGTGCTTTGTCAGTCTGTGCAGCCCGATGCCTGCGACACAGCTTTTGACGCTGCTTCCACCATCCGAGGGGAGCTGTTCTTCTTCAAGTCCCGCTACGTGTGGCGGCTCCGAGCTGGAAAGCTGCAGGATGGCTACCCAGCTCTGGCCTCCCGCCACTGGCAGGGGATCCCCAGCTCTGTCGATGCCACCTTCGAGGACCCTCTGGGCAATATCTGGTTTTTCCAAGGTAAGAGCTGGACTGGGATCAGACAGCTTGGAAATGCATCTTCTTTACTGAGGGGTATTCAGGACTAAACAAGTTCCTGGGAGAAAAAAACCTTCTGGGCATCCTCAGCAAGCCAGTGATCCTTGTTATTTGTTTCCTTCTCTGTTTAGTTTAAACTTTTTAGCAGATATTGAGGGGGGAAGAGAGAAGGAGGGGTCACTTTTATTATAGACACAGCCATGATATCCCATTCTCCTTCTCTGGAGTACAAACATTTGTTTTGAGCCTCTGCCCTTGGCAATGCTACTGGCAGAGGAGGAGGAAGGAAACACTTGCTCCATCACCCCAGCTGTCCTTGGAAGCACTGTGCCAGAAGAGAGCCCCAGACACTTTAACGGGTTGTGAAACTCCTGTGCCTGTGCCCCCAAGGCCCTGCTCAGGGGATGGACAGCATCTTCTCTGCTCCTCAGAGACCTGAATGCAGAGCTTCTGTAGTACCCTCAGACTGAATGAGCCTACAGGGAGCCTGTGTGCAGAGCCAGGCAACCTCCTGCAAACACAGGGATTAAAAACCAATCATCCACAGGGGGCCACACCTGCTCCTGGCCATCTCTGGAGTTCAAGATCAGCAACAACCCCTGTTTCAGCTCCACTGTTTTCTTTAATGCTCTTTCCAAGTGTAAATTTAATAGCAGGGATGCAGAATGATGTAGGTACCCAGCTGCCCCTGTCTGCACACCGTGCTTTCTGGTACTCAGTTTCACACCACGTGGCTCTCCAGGCAGTGTTCCTGCATAAACAGATTACTTAGCACCTGACCTGCACACAAGGACTTACAGTGCTTAAATTGGCAGGCTCCTACCATGAGTTAAAATGAGATAAGGGGAAAGTATTACATGCCCTCGGCTAATTACAGAGATTCCCATTTTAATCTAATCTGGAAATATGCTTCCAGTCTCTATTTCAGCTTGGCAACTTCTTCCTGGTTTCTGTAGCTTGCTCCTTTACAGCCGCATGCCCCCTTTATGCCTGTGCATGCCCATGTAAGTTCTCCTCTAAGCACTGAGTTTGCAGGGTAGAGGCTGGTCCCTCCAGCCAAGTCTTTATTATAACTTCCACAAATAGAGAAAAGACAGCTGCTAAAATGGTCCTCCTCATCCCACCACTGACACCCTCCAGGTTGGACTGAGGTGGGAAGTCAACTCCTTGCACTGATAGCACTTTGGGCACCCGTCAGTGACAGCGCCCGTGACACTGGTGGGGTTTTCGCCTCTCACACACAGCTTTCCCTGGGAGCTCTGCCAAGGCACCAGCTCCAGTTGCACAGTTGACTGACAAATTATCAGACACCAAAGAGCTTCTGAACCCTTGTCTCTGTTTTCTGCCTCCTTGCCAGATTCTCAGTACTGGATTTATGATGGCGAGAGACGAGTATCTGGTCCCACCCCGATTGTGGAGCTGGGCCTCCCTGCATCCCCTGTGCAGGCAGCTCTGGTGTGGGGGGCTGAGAAGAACAAGATCTACATCTTCAGTGGCGGCAACTACTGGCGCTTCAACCCTCACACCCGCCAGGTGGACAACATCTACCCCCGGACCATGGCTGACTGGCGTGGCGTCCCTCAGGAGATCGACGCAGCTTTTCAGGATGAGTTTGGTCAGTGCAGCAGGGACATGGCGTGCTCTGGGGTGGGCGTTCAGGCTGACACCACTGCCCAGCTGGAAGACCTGGGCAGATTTAGACATTTGGTAGTAGCGGATGTTTCCCAGCCATAACACATGCCATATAGTGTAGAGAAAGAGGGGCAGCTCCCTCCAGTGGGTAGGGAACTGAGGCTTCTCCCATAAAAGTGAGAAGTTTTGTCATTATTAATTGCAACAACCAACGGTTAAGTGTTTGATAGAATTCAAACTTCTGACGAAGAAATGGTCACAGAGTCCTACCCAGCTGCTACCACTCACGACAAAAAGTGATGAGAAAACAGCAGAAACACTGCCCACACTTCAACCTAGGCAGCTGTCCTGAATGAACAGGCTGCTTTCCATATTGCCTAGTCCTCCCAGATGTGCCCCATACCAAAGACAGCATGGCAGTGCCACAGAAACACTGAGGACAGCTAGGGAGGGTGCTTGGGATGACTGGTGCGGTAACTGCCTCTCTCCTCCCAAAGGATGTGGTGGAACGACTCCACACTGCTTCCAGAGCCTAAATCCCAGAGCAGCTTCCCTGCAGTAAGACGCTCTGCAGTGGGTCTTCACAAGCTCCCTGTCATAGGCCCTGTTGAGGCCCTAGACATCCTCTGCCCTCTCAGGGCTGGGCCACTACCTGGGTACAGCATATTTAAAACCACAAGGAATATAAAATAAAATCCTGCTTACTCTCCCATGAAAACTAAAACAGTGTAAGCTGCCAACCTGGGTTCAAGTGAAATGAATCTAGCAGCCTTTCCTGCTTCTCCCAGGCTCTCTTTTGGTACTGCACTTGCTGCAGAGTGTCGACAAGACAAAATGCTAGGAAAGAGCTCAGAGTTGTGCCAGCCCTGTCTCTCCTAACCCTCCCTCTCTCACCCACAGGTTTTGCCTATTTCCTGAGAGGCCGAGATTACTGGAAGTTCGATCCAGTCCAGGTGAAAGTGCTGGAGGGCTACCCACGCCAAATCAGCCAGGACTTCTTCAGCTGTACACCTTCCTCCAACTCCTTCAGATGAGGGGGGTGCTTGTGTCCTCCATGCTCTTTCATCACCCTTACCTCCAGCAGCCACACAAAGGGTTCCCCCTGCCATTCCTGGCTTCCTTTCAGGCTCAGCATCTGACACACCATGTGTCTGTCACAACAAGTGACAAAGTTTGCTCCTCTCGAGTTCCAGCAGTCCCAGCTTCAGTTGCTGTCAATATAAAAGCATCTGCCATGTTCTTTGCAGGCAAGAGCAGCCACTAAACCCTTAACATGGCCCTGCTCTTCCAGCAATAGCATCCCAAAAGCCATCAAGCCAGCCTGGAACGGGATCACGCTCTCCTAATTAACCTGGACCCCATCACGTAGAACTGATCTGATGGCATTTCCTATGTTTACATAGCTCACAACAGCGGCCCTTTGCTGCTCCAGACGCGGGCCTGGGAGGAGGAGGGCTTCCACTGAGACACCTCGCTCAGCCTCAGCCAGGGGCTTTGGACACTGCCTGCCTGCAGAGGAACACAGACGTGTGGCTGCTGCCAGGGTCACTTCACCAGGGCTGCAGTGGTGACTGCCAGGACCCTGCCACAGCCCTACTCCCGGTTTTATGTTCTATCACTAGTATGCCTTAGGATTTTATACTGATTTGTGTATAGACAAGGGGCCCCCTTCCTTCCACGGTGCTGGGTGCCAGTGCTGGACACTGCCCCGTCGCTCCCTATGCTCTCACCGAGTCTGGTTGCCCATCCTGGGTTGCTCACAACTGCACTGACCAGTCCCATACCACTATTCCCAGTCTGCCTGGACACCAGGCTGGGCACTGACCCCCTACAGCCCCACTCCAGCTCTTTGCACACCCCTCGTTGCTACATAACCTTACGCCAAAAAAAACCCCAACCAAAACCAAAGGGGCTGCGGCCCGTTTCATCCCTTTGTCACCTTTCAACCCACGGGTGCCCCTCACCGTTCCCCGCCCCGGGGGTCTCGGTGCCGGCCCCTCCTCACGAACACAGCTGTAAATGCCTGTACAGCCCCGAACCCGCTGGTGCGTGCTCTCTGTGTATTTATGTACCGCCCCGCACCAATAAACCGCCTCTTTTCTAAGCGCCGCCTGCCCGGTCCGTCCCTCCCGCCCGTCGAAGGCCGCCCCCCCGGTGGGCCCCGCCCTCCGCCAGCGTCGGGCGGCACCG
>VYXH01011497.1:0-19928 GCA_013397275.1 Burhinus bistriatus | reverse complement strand
CCCCTTCCGTCGCCACGATGATGATGATGGCGCTGAGCAAGACCTTCGGGCAGAAGCCCGTCAAGTTTCAGCTGGAGGAGGACGGCGAGTTCTACATGATCGGCTCNGCTGAGGGGAGCCCTGGCCTGGGGGGCAGCGGCCTCCCGGCCCCTGAGGCTCCCTTTGCCCCGTCGCTGCCCGGGGCGGCGGGAGGCCGGACGGTGAGCTCTGCCCGAGAGCCTCAGCCGTGCTGGGACCAGTGCTCCCAGTAAGGGCGGCTGTGGGAGACAGGCAGCAGTACGCAGAGACCAGATCCTGGCCTGATCGCAGCCTGAGGCCCCGCTCCCTGATACTCCACTTAGGAATTCTTGTAGCACACTTGTTCAGAATTTTGGATTATTTGACGTGCCGTGAGGTAATTAAGTCCACAGCGAGGTCTCTGTGCTTGGTAACAACGCCAAAATCGGCCATGGCGGCTCCTTCGGCCTTGTGCCATCCAGCCTTGCCAGCAAGCGCCCTGCGTGTGCTGACACCGTATTCTGTCCTGCTGAGAGGCTGTTCTGCCTCCCTGAAGACAAGCCTTATTGAGGCAGGAAACATTGATCACAGTTGGAAACAGGAAAAAAATAATATTTTAGGCCCCTTCCCGATGCAAAAAAGGAAATATGGGATTTGGATAAGTTAAATTGCCGGCTGTGTAGGTTGAGCAGGGGCTAAAGGCCCCTCACGCTCTCATGTGAAGAGTAAAGTTTGAAAGCAGAACTGTAACTGCAGTTAGCTAATGTGCGAGATTGCCATGCCAGACACATGGAAGGCGGAAAAGGGTTGTCTTTTTTATCTACCGTTAACTTCTGTCCATTGGTGAACACTGTAGGGCAACAGATACGATTAAAAATTACCTGAAAATAGGTGTTAAGATCAAAATGAGTCTTCTCAAACAAGGAATAAAAACGTTATTGTGTGGCAGTCTGCCGGTGTACTACCAGTCTAAAAATTTGATTTCAGAGTCTAGAAATAGTTCTGTTGTTCAGCAAGTCCTGCTGTAGCCTTCAGCACAGGTGAGGATCTTGTGCCAGGAAGAACAGAACTGCTTTACAGATGGTGAGTAAATTTGAAAGAAGATTATTGGCAGCAATCAAATTTTATGTGTTCAAAGGATTTAAAACAATACAAGTCTGTGGGTATTTGCTGTGTTCAAGCAATGTCTAGATGGCACAAAAGTTCAAAGTGAAAATGGTAAATGTTGGAGAGCTGGGTATCTGGTTTGATTTAATTCCTACTGAGCATTGTGCGTGGCAACAGAAATTGAAGTAAAGAAAGGATAGGTTGTTCAAAAATACATGAAAACGAATGGGGTTTTTTCCTATTAAATGGATTATTGTCAACAGACGGGAGTTTTGTCATATCAGACTAGTGAAATAAGCGCCGATAAAAATTCGCTCTTCTGTATTGCTGCAAAAATTGCAGTGCTATATGATCCCCAACCCAGTGCAGTCAGTCTTATCATGGGAAACAAAAAAAAGCCCAAAAAACTTAAGAGGTTACTCTTATCATTACAAAGAGCTGAATTTGTTTCAGCTTCTGCTAAAAATTTCTTACATGGAATACCAGGCCATACTGGAACACCAGGCCACATCTCCACTTTTCTTGTAGGTGGGGAACTACTTGCGTATGTTTCGGGGTTCCCTGTACAAGCGATATCCCTCGCTCTGGAGGCGACTAGCCACAGTGGAAGAAAGGAAGAAGATAGTGGCCTCTTCACATGGTGAGATGAGCAAACATTCCCAGTAATTTTTACCTGAAATCTGAAATTTTGCCCTGAAAAACCATCTCTGGCAATTCAGAAGCTTGTGCACCTTCAGGGCTGTGCGAATCACTTCAGATTGCCCCAGTGATGGAGCACTCTGCAGCGGTGGCACTGGTAGCTCCTGGTTCAGCCTAGCAACAAACATCAACTGATCAAAACTGTTCTAAAATTGAAACATCCGTTGTGGCTTTTCTGGGGTTGGGTGCATTCATCAGAAAGCAAAAGCCACATATCAAAATCAATACCATATTCCAGAAGAGACTTTCTTAGACAAAGAGGTGCATTTTTGTCTCTTTTGTCAAATAGGCAGGAATGTTGCAAGGATGCCTCATTGAAAATGTGCGTCTTTGCTTAACTTTGCTTCTTACAGGAATTGAATGTTTATGGCTCCCAGAATTTCTTGTTGTGTGTTGCTACTGACGTGACTACCACAGGGAGAACATAGCTGCCTCGGTATTATTTTTGGTGGGAGACTAATAACAAACAGTTAAATTTCTTAGGAAGATGACTTGTTGTACACTCTTTAGACTAAAGCATAATAAAAATAAATGGTTCATTCTGGACTTAAGTCTCCTTCTTCCAAGTATCCTGCTGACCTGTTGCTTTCTCTTCTCTTTTTTTTTCCCCCAACAGAAAATCAGCGGTCTCACAGTCCCAGAAGATGTAAGTCTTATCTGTGTGTTATTCTTAGCTGTGCTAGAGGAAGAATCTCCACTGTGACCTTTGATGCTATTACAATATATATTAATGTCTAATCTTCTTCCTCTGATCTCTCCCTGTGGTCGCCCTAATTATGCATCCTGATCACATGCTTAACTCTTCTTTCCCAGAACCTTAGTGGGACTCTCAAATGCAGATGGTCTCCATAATTCAGCAAGAGCTGTCCTGAGATTTCTCCCCCTTTCCCAGGTCTTATCAGCTTTTCTGTTGAACGTGGCCTTTCTATTTCCAACCTTTAAGTCCACTGAGGATTTATTGTTTTCTGGGCTTTTCCTCCCAGAAGGCTGTGAAAGACATTTTTATATCATTTTGGCAGATGTAGGTGTGCCGAGCTAAACCATGTGATTGCAAAGGGCAACTCAGGGTAGGAAGGAATTACTTTTCTCTTCCTGTCCTTAAGTAAAAGCACATTAGATTTAAAATTTATCTAATAATTATGAGGATTTAAGGATTTTTTTTCTGAAATTTTGTTTTTATAGCATTCCTTTCCATCTTAAGTAAATTTCACAACAGAAATGACCAGAGTCTATAAATAAGTTTCATCCTGGAAGAATGAGGTTTATCCAGTGGTAGTACCTGAGGGAAGCTTATGTAATTCTAACCCTCTCTGTGTCTTGACTCTTAGTCCAAATGAAAGATGTTTTCAATAGAGTGTGAACAGGATAGCTGTACAAGGTAAAGAGATGTTGATGCCTTTTGCAAATCTTGGCTCTGTCACTATGCAACCATTCCAAGGTGCCATACTGCTTTTGTCTTTTGAGTTGTATTTCTTCCCTAGGCTTTGTGGTGGGGATTGCCATGTATTAACTAAGACATTCCACCCCTGTTCCCAAGAAAGTCATATTTATTCCTGCTGTTTAGATGGATGTAAAAACCCGATTATATTTCTTTAGTGCCAGGCACTGTGGCTGGGCGTCTGGTCACTCCAGTGCCAGTAATCTGCTCCAGCAGCAGAGCATCCTGGTGTGTGAGGGAGAGCGGAGGCTTCTAGCAACTCAGAAATTACAGTGGAAAGTTTTGTCGTCTCCATTTATCCCATGTGTACAAAATGCCATGTCAAAACCTTTCTCGAAAATTAAATGTCTATGAGAAGATAAATGAAGCCCAAAGGACTTTTGGGGCACGCGCTCGTACCACTTGGTAACTTTTTTTAGTCCCTCCTGCAGCATGAGGGAGAGCTTTTCACTATGCAGCCTATTAATGCTACATTGCTATGTAGTATTTTCCTATGTTAATTATTGGCATCTTTCCTGGTAATAGATCATGGCTATACAACATTAGCCACTAGCGTGACGCTGTTAAAGGCCTCTGAAGTGGAAGAGATCTTGGATGGAAACGATGAGAAGTACAAGGCAGTGTCTATCAGCACAGAACCTCCTACCTACCTCAGGTAACCAGCATTGGTGAGGGCGAAGATCAGAATGGAGCTGCTTGGAAGATGTCAGCTTGGGCATGAAGCATGAGAAATTGCATAAACCCAGGTCATTGTGTAGGGGTTGCTTGCCAGTCTGGGCTAACGGTCGTTTGCAGTGTTGGGCAAATTAAGATCTCCAGACCATAAGGACTGGGTTACTGCCCACATACAACAGGAAGAAAAACATAAGTGTTTGATGATACAGCTCTTTTTGCAATTACTGCATTCCAGCTGTAACAGATGTTTTGCAGAACACATTCTCTGCACGTACTGCCTTCTGGAGACCTCACATTTCTCAGCAGTCTTTTTATGAAGTATAGACAGAAGATTGAAATACAGACCTAGTATTTATTGTAAGTGTACCTGGATTCATATCTGATGAGTAATTGTGAGCTGGAGAGTGGGTTTCCCAGAGGCTAGCATGGAACAATATTGTTGAAGGTTCCAGAATAAATAGCAGGGACTCATAATAGGACTTACAGTTTAAAATTATACTGTCACTTAAGTAGTAGCAGTGGTGCTCAGGGTCTGCAGTTTAACATACAGTCTCCTTCTTCAGAGAACAGAAAGCAAAGAGGAACAACCAGTGGGTGCCGACCCTGCCCAACAGCTCTCATCACCTGGATGCAGTGCCATGCTCAACAACAATTAACAGAAATCGCATGGGCAGGGATAAGAAGAGAACATTCCCTCTGTGGTAAGACAGCTTCCTGCTTCCGAAAAGTGGAAACAGTTACCAAAATGACGCACTGCCAGGGTAGTGCTAATGAGTTAATGTAATGTTGTGATTCATCTCTAACTGACAGAAGACCTACAGGTCACTAATTTGGTGGTTCTTAGTTAAACTGTGTGTCTTGAGGCTCTTCCTTACAGCGGCCAGCCATGGGTCAGAGAGGAGGCTTTCCTTTTTCAGGGAAATGGTTCATTCTTTTCCTGATGAGTTCCTTCTTTCTGCTGATTTGCCAAGCAGTTGTCATTTGAGGAGCATGCAAACCCTCCCTGTGGAGGACAGGCTTCCTCTCACTGACGTATTCCAGTAACTTTGATGTAATTTATTCAATGGAAAATGCTGCTGTGGCTCATGACTTTTATTTTTCATCATAAAAGTAGAGGAAACCGAGATAAAATGTAATCTGGAAAGCTTCCTTGTTTTATGTGCAGGAATGTATTATGATAGATGTAATCAAAGGTGATAAACTGGTATTGATTGCCATAGCCCTGTAAGTTTGCATTGAGGAGTCAGCCTAAAGACGGATCGGGGAGTTGGAGTGTGGGGATTGCTTCCATCAAACGTTGCCTTCCCTGTATGGATGCCAGATGTGTCATGTGCTAGTTGCATATACCATGTTGTTGCTCTTTGTATTAGCTTTGACGACCATGACCCAGCAGTGATCCACGAGAATGCATCCCAGCCGGAGGTTCTGGTTCCAATCAGGCTTGATATGGAAATTGATGGGCAGAAACTCAGAGATGCGTTTACGTGGAACATGAATGGTATGTAGGAAGGAGAGTTTCCTGACGCTGGAGAAATACAGTTTTATCCATCACCGAATATGAAAAGAGAACAAAGCATGTGTGTGCATGTCCTTGCCCTATATACACAGAGCTTTAAAGCTCTCCCACTTTGGACTGTATCGAGCTCTCGTGTCTCTTAGCGAATGCTCTGCCACTTCCATGGGTTGCAGTCATTCCTGGACACATGTAATCTGAAGAGTTTAACTGGCATGTTCTCCTCACCCAGTTCATCAGCTCAGCGGTCTGAGACTATTCTGTTGGCTGAGGTACCTTGAACACAAAGCAGTTAATGTGTATGGCTTTTTTATGTATGTGGATTATTAGACCATAGCTATGTTGTCTCCATGGAGCAAGTAAAGAAGGCTGTAAGTCAGTGTGCATGTCCTTACAAACCTGATACAAAACACCCTTTTAGAAGAAAAGGTGATGTATGTGGGATTCCCTTTGACGTGCTGTGGGATTAATTTTCTGTATTCTGTAAGTGGCACACATTGATTTCTAAGAAAGTTAACAGTGTTTCTTCATTCTTGTTCTGTATTAGAAAAGTTAATGACCCCAGAGATGTTCTCTGAGATTCTTTGCGATGACCTGGATTTGAATCCTCTGACCTTTGTCCCTGCTATTGCCTCTGCCATCCGACAACAGATCGAGTCATACCCAACTGACAGCATCCTAGAAGATCAGTCAGACCAACGGGTTATTATTAAGGTAATACAGGGAGGCAGTAGAAAGAGAGCTGAGCCATTTGGGCTTCTCTGGTTATGTTATGGGGGAGTAAGAGTACAAAGGCTTCCCTCAGAGCAAAGGAGCTCTTAATTCCAGTCCTGTGTCCAGATTGCATTTTGTCCTTTGTATTGAGAGCAGAACCAAGGTGGCAGATTACTAAACATTCATGTGCCAGCCCCTGAGATGATGAAATAGTTCAGTGAAAGCATTGTCAAGTCCTTTTGGAAGAACTGAAACCTGGTGAGCAAAGCTGAGTTGTCTTCATGCTACTGGAATTAAGAATTCAGTTAAGGAGCTCTGCAAATGCAATGAACTAGGAGTTGCCTCTCTGCTTCTCTTCTCCAGCCTCCTTCTCCTTGGTTAAATTACCTTTGACAAACTATTGCGAGAATGGAAACAAATGACCTGTTTCTTCCCTTGTCTCCAGCTAAACATCCACGTGGGGAATATTTCCCTTGTAGACCAGTTTGAATGGGACATGTCAGAGAAGGAGAATTCACCAGAGAAGTTTGCCTTGAAGCTGTGCTCAGAGCTTGGCCTGGGTGGGGAGTTTGTCACTACTATTGCCTACAGCATCCGGGGGCAGCTGAGTTGGCATCAGAAGACATACGCCTTCAGGTACAGAACTGCCATCTTCCTAGTACGGGTGTGGGTGTGTGTTTGTACTTCATGGGTGTTCACATCAATGAATCTTGTAACAGCTGACCTGATGCAGAAAGTTTCATTAGAAATTGGTCCTTATGGCTTGCACCCATTCTGTCCTCCTTAAGATTGCTTGTGCTTGTAGTCCAGTATTTTTTCCTTTTGGAAGGAAATACCTGGAAGGACCAGGTATTGATGAAATGTCAGCTTTTGGCACAGAATGAAAGGCTGTTGTAATTAACAGTGACTGAATACCTTGTGTCTCCCTCTTTTAATGTATGCTAATGATGAGCTCAGGATACATTTCTGGTTTGTTGTCTTTGCCTGACTTGGGCCGTACACTGTCTTAAGCTTTGATGTTTTGAACTAAGACTGAAACTGTAGCTCTCTACCCTGGCTGATGTTAAAGTTGGCTTGATCATAGGCCCTTTTCACAGCTGGAATGCAGCAGTGTCAGGTTTGATTAGTCAGCTTTGTAACTTGTCTCCTAATGATAATTGTTTCCAGTTGTGCTGTGCAGTGTTCTGTGGTGAGTTACTGTACTGATGTTATCCTCAGCATGTTGCTGAGTCTGCAGGCTGTCGCTTAATGTGCACTGGGAGGTTTTTTGACCTCAGGTCATGGTGACAGTTGAGGAAGTTTGAGAGTTCAGTAAATGATGTATTTGGAGAGGTGAGGGAATGGTACTGTTGACGCCAGTTTTGTAGAGGTCAGTTCAGGGAAGCAGGTCGATGTCCCTGGGCAGCAAAGGGAAACATGCCCAGCCCTTTACTACCTCAGGGAGAAGGCAATGAGTAGTTGTTGTGGGGATAAGCAAGGAGGAGCTGGAGGCTGTGGGGCTGCTGCTGTGAGCTCTGCTCCTTCATCTTCCTCTGTCTGAAGGTTTCCTGTCCACTCAGCCTTCTGTGGAAGCCACTTGGTTCTAAAATGATCCCCAGAGTGGTTCATATTAGAAACTGGAAAGGGACTCTTTACCACATGGGAGTTAAACTCTTCTACTGAAACTGTTAGAT
The DNA here is from genome assembly GCA_013397275.1 of Burhinus bistriatus. NCBI lineage: Eukaryota > Metazoa > Chordata > Aves > Charadriiformes > Burhinidae > Burhinus > Burhinus bistriatus. The sequence goes on along the minus strand of VYXH01011497.1, from coordinate 12,112 downwards.
TGTGTGCCCAACCCACTGACGTCCCTTCTCACGGAGGTGGGGAGGTGACTTCTACCTTTCCATCCATGACAACTGACTGATAGTCGCAGATCCAGCATGGGACCGCATCCAACTGTAACAACAGAACAGTGAGTGCATGTTCCTGAGAAATGATGGGACCTTGCGAGAGTGGTAGATGGGAATCTGATAACTGTAGTACTGCCTCTCCTTCCCTGCTGCGGGGTGCATTATAACCATGACAGAAGTGAGCTAGCACTGTCTGTATTGTGGCCTGCAGTAGCAGAGAATGAAAGCGTCCCTGCTGTTAGAGGCAGTCCTTCGAGCCAGTGTGAAGCGGACTTTAGCTGGTGCCTTAAGCTAGCTATGGCAAGGAGTGAGTTCATTTCCAGAAGGTTTAGTAGGACTCCTTGTTGCCTGAGCATTCCCAGGAGTTTAAGCTTTCTTCTTCATATCCTCCTTGAAGTAGAGAGGTGGCCCTGCTCACACCATGCTGGCCAGGAAGCCCTCTTTTCTACTCACAATTTATTTACCTTCCCAGTTAATTTACTTTGACAACTTTTTAGCATACTGCCTCCCAGCCTACAGGGCATTTGTTCCTAATACTTATCACTTGGTGTCTCAGAGGCAGGCTTTGAATTTGCACACTAAATGTTCTCCCTCTTTCCGATGCATCTCCATGTATTGCAGATATCTGAGTTAAGAAATTAATCTGTGTACATGTTAACTGTTGCCAGGGGGGTAATTTTTGCCTTTGCTTCCTCTCAGTCTTTGTAACTCGGAGCAAGTAAGGTTTTGGTCAGTGCTGCCCAGGTACTCTGAGATACATCAGATTAATGCCAACTTTACACTGTTCTCTCTGAAAACGTGTATCTGGCCATAGTTACTAAAGAGTGCTTCCTTTTAGGGATAGTTCAAACAGGTTGATCTCAGGCCTTCTTTAGACTGTTGTAGTATTGCAAGGAGGAGAACAAAAAACTAGGAAGGGAACCCTGACAGAACAAAGTAAGTAGACGTGAGCTGTTCAGGGAGGAAAAAACATCTAATTTAAACCTTGTTTTGTGTCATAGTACAAACATGCCCTCCTCTTGCCTTTTTTCTTCCAGCAAAGGAGTACTTTTGAAACCTTACAGTGATTAATGATATTTGGGTTCTGTGGCTGGTTAGTTCCTGAATTCCCAAACCACAAGAGTGGTGGTTGCTCCAAAGTCATTCCACTGATGCAAGGAAAGGGTCTGCTTTAGATGTATGAAAAGAACCTTAATATCTCGAGGGACTGGGGGTTTGAGAAGTCATGTGCCTCTTAATCATCTGAGGGAGAGGTAAAACTGTCTTCTAGCTGATGAAAGCCAGGGCAGTTCTTTGAGCTTGGCTGCTCTGTGCAAAACAAGGAGCGCCTGAAAGCCCAGTGGAATGGGCAGGACTGGAAGCAGACAGGTAACTGATGCTTATGGGATTTTCAGGGGGACGGTGTGCTACCATGTTTCGCGTCTCGGTACTGAGCATTTCTAGTGGCAGCACACAGCACTTCATAGCCAAAGTTTTGCCTCCAAGACCTGAATGATGGCACAGGTTCTCTCACACCTCAAACCCACCTGCCTGATGAGTTACCCTTTCCACAAGAAGATGTTTCCCTGCCCTGTTGGCATGCCCAGGACACTACTGCCAGAGGCCTGGACCCTAGCAGAGGGAGTGTCTTGCTCTACTGGGAATCTTGCAGCTCACAGTGCATTTCAGTCATTCTGCCAGGCACTGTCGTCTTGATCAAAAAATGACAGGGGAGGGAGAGCTGTCTTACTTTGGAGGTTGGGAGATGAAGGGAACGTTTTTTCAGTTTATCTTTGATTCTGTGCTATAGAAGTGTGGTATCTGAGTTGGCTTGCAATTAAGTTATGCACATGAGGATGGCTTTCCAACCCCCATTTAATTCTAGTGGGGGCTCAGTGTTAAGCATAGTAAATGAGGTAGCATTTAGTCTGGAATGTGTAGCAATCTGGAGCTAAGATAAAATTCCTGGTTTTGAGTGTTGCTTAGTGGATGTCAGCAGAACTGGAAGTAGATTTGGCTGAAGCTTCCTCCCAGGATCAGATACCAAAGGCTCTGGATTAATTTTTCATTGTAGCATTACTTTGAAGACTTGTTATTCTAGATTAATAGCTTTGATGTAGACATTGTCTGTTCCCATGACAATTACCACTTGAGTTTCTTCCTGGAGGAATGAGAGGGCTGCCCATGAGTGCTGAAATCCTGTGCAGGGAGTCATGTCCCTGGGGAGGGGGCCGGATGTGTGCGCACACCTGCCAGAGGGCTCCTCTCACACACACACTTTGTGCAGCTCAGGCTGAGTAGCTTTCTAGAATTTAAAGCAAACATTTACATTCTGAGGCTCCTCTGTATTTATGCTGGGCTTCCGGCTCCACTGTCAATATTTGGGAAGCTATTCCTGGTCAGTTCCTGTTGACTTTTACTGAAAAGTGGCTAGTGAAGCAGTAAATATTTTTGTGCATGTGATAATACAGCTGGTCAGGACAGACATATCTCTTGAGGAGCAGATCTTGTAATCCGGGACAGAGCCTGGTGTTCCACTGCTTGTGCAGGGTGTAGCCACAGCCGGTCCTAAAAGACTACCCTTTCTGTGGCAATTGGGAGAACAATGCTTGTTTCACTATCAGGCTCCCAGAAAGCCATACTTTTGCCAGGGAAGAGCTGTCAAGAGGCAAACTACAGCTAGGAAGTCAGAGTTGCAGAACAGAAAAGCTAGACAAAGAGCCCTGTTAACAGTCCTTGCTCAGCTGCTGTTTTGGGACTAGTGCTCCCAGCACTAATAAACTGGTATGAACTTTGCCTGTGCTTTTTGGGTTTGAACGCTGTCAGACAGTTACATCACAGCTTTTGTGGGAGAGAACTGCGTCAGCCACAGTTGCTTTGACAAACCTCTCTCTGGTGGTAAAAGGAGATGGTTGTAGTTGGTCTCCCAGAAACTTCAGGCTCCACAAGATTGTAACCATCAGTCCCTGGTGTACTTCTGGGAACTAGACTGTACTAAGCGGGGCTAAGAATGAATGCTTAAGCCTGAAACACCGTAAATGATGCTCTGCTGTCTTGTGTCTTGCATCTGGGCTGATAACCCAGAGGAGTGCTCTGGGACCACTGATGGATGTTTGTTGCCTTCTGCCCCGCCATGCAGCGAGAACCCTTTGCCGACTGTGGAAATTGCTATTCGCAACACGGGGGATGCTGACCAGTGGTGCCCTCTTCTGGAAACCCTCACAGATGCCGAGATGGAGAAGAAGATCAGAGACCAGGACAGAAATACAAGGTGCTGCCACTCATTCAGACAGTTCTCCTTCTGGCCTGTCTCTAAGACAGAAGTTAAAAGCTTTGATGTTTGTCTTTCTCTACTGAGAGCCAACTGGCAGGATTTCAAACTTGCACACCACAACAGAAACTCATTTTGCTTCAGGATATTAAACTGTTATCACCTTGCTCCACAAACATTTAAATCTCTACTTTAACCATCTCCTGCTTGAAGCAAAGTTTCCTTTATTTTTTTGTCTCCCCCCCCTTTTTTTTTTCCCCCTGGGCTCTCTGCTTGTGCAGCGGGATTCTGTAGGAAGGCATTCATCAAAAATACTGGAGTTTCATGCACTGTCATGCTACCTAGAATCCTGCCACAAGGCTTCCTTTTATGTTGGGTAAAGTGCTGTTTGATGTAGGAACGGGCAAGCTCCCAGCTCTGGCCTGACTGATGCCGACCTGTTTGCCAGCATGGGAGCACTGTTGTGATTCCCGGAGGAGCTCTGCCTGCCAGAGAGACCCGCTGAGCAGTGTTTGACAAGCAGTCAAGAGCACTTGCTCCTATTTGGTGAAATTGCTCCTGGCAGATATAAATGAACTGCTAGAATCTCTCCAAAAGATACGTTGTGGGAACAGTAAATATACTGGCTCAGCTCTTTCCCAGGATTTTTTTTTTTTACCTCTGATTAACAGTTTCATAATTATTTTGCTTCTCAGCTGTGGCCGGCTGAATAGTTTTCAGGAGTGATTGGTTCAATCCAAGTTAATGAGCAAAAGTGCCCTAAAAGCTGTTACTAAGAATAGTGTCTTAGCCTTACCAATGGGGGCATTCTCAGGTGACCAAGGAAGTCTGTCTAGGCAATAAACCCGAGTTCACAAAGCTGTGGCAGCCTCCCCAAAAGTGTTCGTTTTAGTAAGACTTCACGTGACAGAGCACTTAACTGTACCTCTTTCTCTCTTTCTTAGGCGCATGAGACGTTTGGCCAATACTGCTCCAGCCTGGTAATCTTCCTGTTGTGACACTGGTGCTCTTCCTACAGACTTTATCCCTACTCCTCTCCCCAAATGGATCTAGGATTGGCAGGGGTCTTTCTGTCCCTGAAGGGGACACACATTCCACTTGCCAAGAGTTCCCAGTACTGCTGACTTCTGCCCCCTCCCCCTCCACCTAAATGCCACGTACCAAGAACGCTGCATTAGCACATGATCTAGCAGAGACCTGTGGCAGCTGTTGGAGCCCTTATATACCTGTGTGTGGACAGTGTAAAGATTCTTTTGTATAGGTGCAACGTGCACTATTAGGACAACTTTTTAAATAAAAGGAATGCATACTACTTAGGTTGAGTTCAGTAAGTTTGAATGGATAGTGAATCTCGCCATGTTTCATGCTTTTCTGGTTAACTGAGCAGTCCTGCAGCCTAATATTAATGTTTTTGGGTATAATGCTGAACACTTACATGCATTCAGTTTTCCTGAAGCATGGTGGAAAGAGTGCTTTACTTCAACAGACAAAACAGCCCAAAACCTTTTGCCGCAGGGGAAAGTGAGAATGACACTTAAAACTAGATGCAGCAAACAACTCTCTAAAGGACTGGTCTGTTACCACACTTGGTGCAGTCTGTAATGAACTCAGTGAGGTGTTCAGCTGGCTTACTTGACAAGGGTAGAACAGTTTAACTGAAGCCACAAACTTAACATTCATTTCTGTCAGATGTCAGCCTGGTCTGTGACGAACCCTTTTTTTTCTGTGAAGACTACATCTGGAAAACAACAAAGTCTCTGAACTGGTGCAAAAGTTGAAGCCTGCGATCACTGAGACTGCAGCTTCTCTTCAGCGAGTGGCTTTGCTGTGGTCATCGTCAGCCCCTATAACTGCCAGTTGCAGTGCACAGAGCACCCAAAGCAAAGTGGGTGTGTTAAGTACTCTTAGCACTGCAGTGTCAGGATTTTGCAACCCTAGAAACAACCTGTCTTTTCTTGGGGAGTTTAAAAACAGAAAATCCATTGGAGTGAGATTAAAAAAATTCAAGCTTGCTTAAAAAACTAATTAGAATCTACCTTGCTGTTGAGGTACACCAGTTCTTTGATAGAGTTCCTACCATTTGCTGCCGGTGTTGCAAGCAGGGCAGATTTTGCTGGCAGCCTGACAGTTATGTTAGGCCTTTATGATAAAGCCAATAGGTTTTATGATCCTTGCTGATCCACCCACACTGCTAGCACAGTCAAAAAACACTTTCTGGCCTTAATTTATCATGTTTAGACTTGAGTAATGGCAGAGCTAGTTCTGATTCCTGGGTGGGAGGGAACTTTTTCCAGATGTTAGTCTGCAGAAACCAAAAACTTGCAATTTAGCAATAATACTATTGCAGCCTTATCCTAGGCTGCTGTGCCAGAGTGGTACTCCTTATTAGACAGGTTGAAAGGTTATTTCAGCAAGACAAAACCTGAGACTCCTGCAGCATCTTAGCCTCCCATGTAGAACACATATTTTGCCATGTGGACATAAAAACTCCAACTCCTCCTGAGAACACTTCAGCCTCTTTGCTTGCAGAAGTACGTAACCATAACAGCCTCTTCAGGGAATTTGACCAAAATAAGCATGAAACTGCTGTAGCCCTAAACTAGCGTCTGTGGTACAATTTTTGAATTGCTGTGAAGCTTGTGGTTACCTAACCCTAAAGTTCACAACAAGGTATGAACACACATGGACTGCAGCTTCTGTAGCACGTTTACAAGTACCCCCCTCTACTTCTCAAGCCCCAGAGAGGCTGTAGGCATTGTCCCTCCAAGCAGCCAGGGGCAAGGCAGGACAGTCCAGGGCGTCAAGTCGCAGAAAGATGAGAACTTCAGCCAGCTTTCTGCATGTACTAGGACTACTAGGGAACAGCTGGGAGTAGCTTCCTTGCTCTATAATCACAACTCCTTAGGTTAATCTAGTACCCTAGCTAAAAGGGTAGCCCAGATTTTGCATTTCAAAGTTCTATCTCAGAAGCAATTTAAAACAGAGTATCTGCAGGCTTTAGAAACTCTTTCCAGGGACTGAAACACCAGCTCTGTGTTATTAGATCATGAGCAAAGCACAGGGCAAGTACCTGTCGAGTCTGAGGCTGCTTAGCCCTTAGTACCTCTGTGTCTTCTAGAACAAGATCACAGTCTGTACAGTTTTTTCATCCTCTTCCTAGAGGTAAACGTTAAGTGCAGCAAAATAGCTTGTTCAAATGAAGTCTGATTTTTCCATAAAAAAAGGTGTTTTCATGGGAAGCCTGTGGAGGGGAATGGGGACTGTGGTTCAGTCTTCCTTTGCCACAAAGCTTCTATATCATTCTTTTTAAGTGGATGCTGGTTACTCACATTTCTTTTAGTAGTTTTAGTGGTGGTTCACAAGCTTGTCTAGCTGAGCAGACAGCAACATTACTAAATGAGCTATCCTGAGATACAATGTTTGCAGATTTACACCAAAGGCTTTGAGGTCTGGTAACAAGCACACCTGTACCACATTAGCAAGAATGATCAAATCCATTTAGTACAGCTGTTCATGGTAGGGACTAGGTTGTTTAGTTTTCCTGTAAAATTCAGATGTTTAAGTTTCAGAACTAAAAAATTCAACAAGAGTGGAATTACACTGCGTGTGTAGACAGTCTTTATTACTAGTGTCAAGTGCTACTTCCAGTCACTGCATGGATCAAGTGTCCAGCTCTGGCCCCTGCCCTTTCCCAGGCATCTCTTTCTCCAACTAGACAACCCCCACCCTTTCTCATGCTCTGCAGTCCTGCTGACAGAAGAGGGGAAGGGCATCTTCCAGCTAGCCTGAACTTTGCTTTGCCCACCAAAAAAAGGAAAGCCCAAGCAAGCAGCCTGAGAGTTTTAAGCAAAGTCCTGATGAGTACTGGCAAATTGCTGCCTCTGCCGCTGGCAGAAATGGACACACAACTGAAAAATAAAGACTTTAATGTAAAGACTCTTTGGAAACAACAACCAAAAAAAAGGGGTGAAGGACTTAGGGAAAGGAAGAGGCTGAGCTGCATTCTACCATGGTAGAGTAGGGAGTACTACTTCATTGAAAGCCCACAAAGAGGTCTCACAACAGTGAGAGCAGAGAGCACTGGTCATTGCACAGAGGGCAAGAATGATCTGGCATACAGCGAGTCATTAACAGCAAGAGAAGGAGTAACTGGTTTAACACCCCATTTGATACTTATTCCCCACCGGGTAACTGAGGAGCCATCACAACTTCCAGCCCCTGTCCCTGGAACACCTCCATAAGCATTCATCAGTTCCTATGTGTACAGCTCTGTGGAACCACTGGGTACAAGGGGAAGATGAGTTACCCATACAAACAGTGAAACATTACACATCGGAATGGCAACCGGTGTTATTCCAGTAGGATCTCTGGGCCACAGCATAAGTCCAGCTGGAAGAGAAGAATCTGGCCACATCGAGAAGTCCTCTGTGTTACTGCAGATGCTGCTGCTGGTTCTGGTCTTGGTCTCTAGGTTGGTTTTCTGGATGATCCTCAGGGAGAGGGTTATAGTTGGGATCCTCTTCAGGTGTGTCAAATACCATCTTCCTGGCAAGGGACATGCCCATCCCACCAAGCATGCAGGTTAGGAAAGTGAGCTGAGGACAAGTAAAACCCCCAGCCCTTCTAGGAACATCTTAGCTCTTCACAGGGCTTGGCGGTATGCCACAGCCCCCCGCCTACTGCACCAGCACTAACTGTTCTTTTGCTCAGCTCAACATGTAATAGTGACAGTACCAGCTTCCTTGATCTCTAGGTCAGCTTTGATCCTCAGCATGAAGCAGAACATATTCTGCTTTATTAAACTACAGAAATACATCAGAAAAAATCCTACCAGCATCTAACATTTCCACAAGCAGTAAGAATAATCCAGTTCAACTAGCAAAGCTCAAGATACCAGCAGTTGCTTTATGGACCCTGTGTATGTATGTAATATGCAAAGTGCCAGTGCTTTCTGCAGCAGAGGCATAAACTGTTGAGCTGAGGTGCCATCAGCATGCAATTGCATCCTATGGTCACCCCATCCTGTCACAGACCACAGTTTGCTATGAAAGTGACCCAGGCTGGGAAGCAATATAGCAAAGCCCAGAAAGAAACGGCTTTACTTACAGGAAGCTGGGGGTTAACAGCAACTTCTTTCCTCCAGGCTGGTTAGGGAAAACATCTTCTAGGAAGTAATAGATGTGACCCACTGCAATCCCTGGGAAGAGATGTCACCAAGGTCAGGCCCAGCTGTGGCTCCTTTGCCAGCTGAACCAGAGCTGCTGGGAGCTTAAGCAGGATGAAGCTCCAAGAATCCATCAGCTGTGTACCCACACCCCAGCTCCCACCAGAGCCACCTGTGCTGCAGTGCCAGAGGGCCAGGCTGTTTGCTGTGATCAGCGCAGAAGGAGGCAGGGAGCCTGTCAGCCTGAAGGCAGCACCAGGCACCCAGGACACGAGACACAGCACAAGTGTCAGGCAGAGCTCACCATACCCAACTTCTGCCCCTGGGGAAGACACAGCAAAATGCAGGTCACAAGCAAGAGCTCAGCCACAAGGCTGGCCACCCAGCAACCTCAGCCAGCTCACTTTAGGAAATCCATTTTAAATAAGATGAAATCAAGACAACATGATAGTGCTCCAATAGTGTCTATGAGAATAGAGAGCACTGTGGCTGCAAAGTGCCCTTGTTCCCAGCACCCACTAGCTTTGACCTACCCAGTAAGTCGATGATGATGGAGTTGCCCAGAAGCAGAGAGAATCCCATCAGGACCCAGGGCAAGAAGGGGGCCTGGAAGTTAAGAAGCCCAAAGAAGTTCATGCGGATATAAGGATTCCTGCGACTCCACACGTACACCAGCATGATGGTGAAAGCCTGGCCCAGGAAAAACAGGCTGGCAAAGAGTCCAAATAGCTAGGAACTACCGAGTCAAGGAGAAACCTACCCACCCTGTGCACCACCTCCAGGCAGCACAGGGTGCCTTGTGACTAGGAAACCCAGAAGTACACAGTGCAAGACATTGCCCATGCCACCAAACCTTTCCTGGGCTGGCTGAGATATACCGATCCCCACCCATACACCACATTTCCCTCCCTCCCACCCCAGAACAAGACACTCTGGAGTGGCATGTACAGATTGCTCACTCCTTAAGCTACTTGCCACAGCCAAAGACCACAGAGCTCATATAGTCACCTCTACAAAGTGATCACCAAAAGTGACCTTTGGAGAAGGCCCCTGACTTTGTTACAACACTTGTGAGCTAGTTTTCAATATGTGCCACACGTCCCATCCAGTATTTGCCTTCTACAGAAGAATTTCAGCAGTGAGTTGGCTCTTGCCATTCACAGCCCTCTTCTCCAGGACACAAGGAGGCAGCTGGAGCCAAAAAATTCCCCTGGCCTTGTTGCAGTTGAACTCCAAATCTACCTATGGCCAAGCACATGGCTGCTGCAGGCACCTGAACACTCACTAGCCAAACACCCAAGGATGGCCAAGAGCCATGAGAGTTCACACAGCTTCATGCAGAGCACTGTGGGGAGAGCAGTGCCCTGAGCCACCTGCATAAGACAACAGCAAGACATTGAGAAAAGGTTTTATTCTGGGGAGGGAGATATTTCTCCCCATCCAGACTATTTTGTCCTGCAATAAAATAACTTCAAGAAGTGTGACAGTATCTCCAGCCACTAACAGGTTGCAAGGACAAAATGCTGGGCTCACATTGCCTGGCGTGCTGATGGCAGACAGTACGTGGGCACTCCTCTCCTTGTGCTTATGGTTCTGTGTTCTTACCTTCAGCTGCAGCTCAGTTTTCTGAGCCAGCCTCATGCCAGTCGTAGCTGTGCTGCACTGTGCTCTACCCACCAGAGCTCAGACACCATTACCCTGCTGCAGCTGGCTGGTTTCTCACAGAGTGTAACAAGGGACTTCCTTTCAGGCAGAGCTTCCCAAGCACACTGCCACACCTCCTCTTCTGGGATCAGGCAGCCAGATGCATCAGCACTTCCACAGACACTAGCACAAGTATAGGCAGCTTTTCCTGTATTTTGCTTCTACTCTAAGTATCCTGGGTGAGGCACAGGCCAGGAGACAAGGGTGAGCAAGACAAGGAGCATAAGTTGTGCCATACAGCCAGAAGTTGCCCTTCCACCACCAAAGAACCCTATGCGCTCAGCAGAGCCCTCCCTGGCCTCAGGCCATAAGCCCAGCCAGCCTGAGGCACAACAAGGCGCTCTACCCCATGGCACCAAGAAGGTTCACAAGCCAGCTGTCCTGCTGCTCAGCAGGCAGGTACCTGCTACAGACCTCATAATACAGCTGGGATACAGAGAGCTAGCAAACAAGCCCCAAACTATCCACAGCACCTCAGAAGACACCAAAAGAGCCTCAACCAACTCAAAAGGATACTGTCATGAGAAACCCTCCGAAGAGGAACATGAAGACAAAGTCAGCTGTCCTTCCACGGAAGGAGCCTTCTTCTAGCATGCGGCAGTACCTGTACCTGAGAGCAGGAGAGAAGGGAGGGGTTGCAGTATAGGAAATTAACAGCTGGCCACCTTGTGTCCCCACAGCATGACTTTACAAAGAATAAGCCAGCTGCAAGCTACTTCATGACAGGAAGCTGTCAGCCAGGCGTCCAAGCCCCAGAGCAGAACAATGCAAACTTCACCTCATACCACTGACCCCAGGGAAAGAAAGAGGCATCTGCTGTGCTCCAGCCAGAGCTCACCCCAGGAATGGGCACTGCTCTCCAGTGTAAGCCGGAGCAGCTCTGCCAGCTTCTTCAGCCTTTTGGCAGGGGCTGCCCTGCAGCAAGCAGAGATGGAGGTGCAGGAGGTAGCCACAGTTGTCTGGGGAATGGCTTCAATTCAGACTAGAAGAGCCAAGGGAAGAATCCACAGCCCTAGACTATTGCCAAGACAAGTCAGCCTGAGGAGGAAGATGGACAGGGAGGAATCGCGTCTAAGCCAAAACAAGAGCAGAGAGCTTCACTAAGACCAAAGGATACAGAAATATCATGTTGAAAAAGAAACTGAATCCCAGGGGCCCAAAAAAGAGGAAGTTGGTGATCAGCCTCCATATCTGAAAGAGAAGAGAGAGGAGAGAAAAGGAGGTGGACAGACAGGTCTCTCCCCATCACATGTACAGCAGACCATCACTCTATCTACTGGGGACACCCAGTCATGCACACATCTGCTTAGAACTACCCCAGGACACCAGACAGCTGCACATGGGACGTCCCTCCATTGCCCACATCAGAGAATCCTGCTCCTGCAGCTGTGGGGGGGCAAGATTTCCCTGTTTTTCTAGAGGGAACAGACAGCCGCAATTCAGCACCCAGAGCCAAGGTAAATCACTGTTCATGCCTCTCTACAATAACGCCTTCCCCACCCAGCCCCAGATTGGCTAGCCAAACATCTCACTCAGTGTCGCAGAGGGGGAAGAGACAGGTTTTGAGTAAAGGAAAAAAGGAAATGCCAAGATGGCATATGGCAGGGAAAGGCTGGAAGAAGTGATCTCCATCCAGGCATCTGTGACAAAAGGGGACACCATGGCAGCAACCCAGCTCCCGCCAACCTGGGAAGGTTGGAGTAGTGGGAAAGAAGCCCCTTAGGATCATACAGCACTCCGTGACCCGCCCTGGAGAGTGGGACACCCAGGGCCCAGTCTGTCATGCCCACCCCTTGCTAGGAAGGGGCAAGAGGGGCCCCGAAGCCCGGGCAAGGCCTCACCTGGAACTTCCTGAAGATGAGGTCAGGGTTGAAGTACAGCTGGAAGGGGGTGATGAACTCCAGCTGCTGTGAGAGACAGGCAGAGCA
>VYXH01011496.1:76055-102367 GCA_013397275.1 Burhinus bistriatus | reverse complement strand
TGGATCTGGTCTCCTCGGCGAGTGATCCAACTGTAGAGCTACAGGTACCAGATTAGATCTTTTTCAACATGCAGCTTCTTCCAAAATAAAATCATCAGTGACAATTTTACCACAGTGTTAGGGCAGAAAATATGTTTCTTCCACACAGACATATGATCTGATTGCTTTCAATACACAATGTGTAGGAGTTTCATCCCCTGCGTCTTTCCAGGAAGCATCAGTGAAAAGTTTTAATAGGCTTTCCCAGTCACTAAGACAACTCTGTTTCAACTCTCCATGGAAGTACTTTGGTGCCTACCTCTTAAAATAGCTGTCATATTCTTTTGGGCTTTCCTCTGTGATTATTTTCCATAATTATCTTTATTGCTAAATTTTAAGTCAGTGGCCATTTATTTTGAGATACTGAGATATTTTGTGATTTCCCAGAAGTGATGCAAACAGGTCAGGCATATCTTTCACATTTATCACTAAATCCATAAATTAGAAAATGTCTTTTACAATACCCTTTCAACTTTTCTCTTTGTTAGAAAATGGAAATAGCTTAAGAGCTTCATACACTTTCCTGATAGCTCCCTGAAGTTTCCTTACCTTGATTAGGCAGTCTTCATAATCCACCTGCCAATCAGAAGGTGATCGCTTCTTTTTCGCTTTCCAATGTAACACCAGCACTGAGCGATTATAGATATGATCTGATCTTAGTAACACAAATAATTCCCACTTCTGATGTGGCTTGAAGACTCATGGTTGATTAGCAATTGTACCATTCCTTATCAGTGCAGTAACTTCACTTGCAAGGATTATTTTGAGATGTTATGTTAGCCTTGGAGACAGAGATTTCAAGTTTCAGGCCGTAACTCTGTATCACCCATTCTCGTAATTTCTACTGTTTTCCTAATTGATTCATTGACATATTTAGATTAGACTCTATACATAGACAGAATCACTTGCTGAAACAATTTTTTCACATCTTTTATCCATAAATAAATTTTGTTACTGTTACTGAATAACTAGGTTATCCACATTTTCTTCATCACTAAATACACTATTCTGCATTTGCAAGCTATGGAAGTCTTCTTTTGACTGAAGTTTCTTATATTTCTTTTGAGTATTATTGAATAATTTGTTACTCTCTATGTTTTAATACTGTTAAAGCAAGGGAAGGGGTGGTTTCAACCAAAAGTATTTTCTTTTCGGTCTTGCAAAGCTTTTTAAGTTATCTGGCTTCCATCTCTTTCTTAAATATTTTTTTGTTTGTTTTTTGCTGCTATTTTTGTCAATGATAGCTTTAGGTTTCATTGTTGTAAGAACTATAACATAGAGTATCCTCTAGCACAGAAACTACTAATATTTCTGAGGGAGTAACTGGAACAGATTTACTGTGATTGCCATCACTCTTTAGGCAGTAGTTGATACTAGCTGGAAAGTCTCTGGGTCAGAGCTTTGTGTTCAAATGGGTGCTTTTCAAACTTTTCTCCTAGTTTAACACAGCTTTGAGAATTTAATATGGGATTTTGATACCCAACTGTTTTCTCATCAACTACTTGTGTTAATCTGGTCTTTTTATTTGTTTTTAAGTCAGAAAGCACTAGTTTCTGTTTTCATTTTTGTCATGTTTTCAGAAGTAAATAATGACTCAGATTTTTTATTAATTTAGTGATAAGTTATTACAACCTTTCCATATTGTTATTTACTTCTATTATCATGTGGGAGCCATTGTCACTGACCAAGATGCCTTGGTGTTAATGCCCTACAGGTAAGGAAAGTTTATATTACATAAATTGTACTCAGCTTAATTACGGGTCTGGAAATGAGGAAGCCTTGGAAGAGGGAAACTGGAAAAACTAGAGCTATCCAGCACTGAAAGAGGAAGTTGTTTTGTAGGTATGGATAGTCCTGTGCAACATAGAACTTCCTTTCACCTTAGTTCTAAAGAAACAAAAAAAGAAACCGAGATCATAAATATTAAAGAAGGTATACTTAAGGAATTCAATAGACTGATATCAAGAAAGGAAGTAACTTGTGTATTAGAAATTCAGGGATTTAATGAAGAAACAATTACCCAGCTGGTAGAAAGGGTGAAATAGTACTAATATCAGTTGTACTGTGTTATTTACCCACATTCTAAATAGTGAAACAAAAGGTTAATAAACAATAAATTTTCTTGTCCCAGACAATTCAGATCAGATTCATAAGTTCCATATATTCACAAAACTAACATTTTTAATCCTATAGTTTCATTTTTGTGTTGAAAAACCCCCTTTCAGAAACACCGATCATCTAACAACAGTTGGAGTTTCGATTTATATTTTTCCATTGTAGAAGTATGTTAACTATTTTTCAAAACCAGCATTTTAAAAAGTAGGTCTAAATACAGATAGATATTGTTTGGAATTACTTTATGAGAAATGAGGTTTGCCTGTAAAACTGACAATTATGTCCCCTGATTAGAGCACACTACACTTTTTCTGCCAACAATCTGTTTGAAAGTCCTTGAATAGTAGACACGATCATTTACTTGTCATTTCATATTTAGATCAAATGAAAACTGATCTTGAGCTGTGCTTGAAATTTGTAATTTAGTATTTGAAAACTTTGAGCTTTGATAGTCACAAAACCTTGACCTTCTGTTGGCAGGGTTATAAAAGTAATAAGAATGCATATTTCCAGGATTTACTATATTTTGGGTGATTAAAGATGAATTACACATACAGAAAATAAATTGCAAGTGATATCTACATTAACATAATACTATTCTTTCCTGTAGCCTAATGGGCTGTTTAAGAAAAGATGATGAGCAAACAGATGAAAAATATTGGAAAAAATCTTCTCTGTCCCACTTATCTAGAGATCTAGAGTTACATTTCCTTCTTTGTTTTGTATATAAATAAATTCTCCTTTTGCATGGTCTCTTTTTATTAAAAACAAACCAAAAAACGAAAAAACAAAAAAACTCCCAACAACTAAATCTCTCTAAGGTCCAACTGAGGTCCACATAATCTATTCTTATTGAAAGCAATAAGAGTTCTGCATTTTAAACTTGGTCGTCCCAAGGAGATAAAAGATGGAGAACCCACGGTGAAACAACAGTTAATTGGAGCTACAGAGCTCTCTGGATTTTTTTTTTTTTTCATTTGATGCATTTACTTTCACACACACACCCCCACACACCCCTCTCCTACCCAGGCTTTAGGAATCTAAATTAGCAACACACAAAAATTACAGAGAGCCTGAAGTCCCAGATTACGAATGTTAGGGTACGTAGGGACATGTGGCTAATCTGGTAAAGACCTCCATTACATCATGCATTGGATGAGCCAATCCAGTCTGGAAACTACAGATTGTTATTGGTCAACTCTATGAACTTGAGCATTTAAATCAGAACATATGTCTATATGCAAGAATCACAGACAGTAGTTAAAATCCCTACAATAAGGAGGGAGAATACAAGTTAAATAAATGCTGTTTAATAATAGTATATGATGAGTGACAAACTCCTGAAATAATTTCCTGATATTTGGAAACTGAGCATGATTGTTTGATAGAGATTTTGTGAGCTGGTGGTATTACAGCAAATACTTTTATAGATTTTTAGATGGAATCTTTGGGGGGGATTTCAGGCATGGAGGAAAAAGAAAAGATTGCGGGAGAGAAGAAGACTGAACCTAAGAATGAAGAAACTGTAAGCCATTTTAAAGCAATAGAGCAAATTTTGAAAAACACCTCTAAATAATTGTTGTTTACTTTAAAAAAAAAAAAGACAATGACACTTTTTTTTTATAAGAAAGATGGAACACAGAGTAAGAGGGACACCTTCAGCTAACAGGAAAAACACATACACCATCTAGCAACAGAGCAAGTCTAACTCAAATGAAGTGAGTTTTAGGTTTTTCCCAGCTTATGCCAGATTCAACAAAAGATATTCCTTTTTATTTCTAGGCATTATATTACTAATTTTGAAGTTGTTTTGTCTTCTTGAATTTTGGATACAGGAATAACTTCACTGATAATACTTTAATTATGCCAAATACATCTGAAGTTTGAGCTGTTTGGATCCTTTGTTCACAATGTGCCCATGATTACTTAGAGTTCAAGTGTAGTTTATTCAGCAGTATCTACAAATCAAAATCAGCCTCTAAATATCTTTAACTCAAGTACCTCAAAATTAAAGCTATTTTTGAAACAGAAAAAAACATTTATGTTAAGCTTATATTTAATTTCAGCTGTAATATTTTATCTCTGTGTTATTTAAGTTGAACTTAGGAAAACAATGAACTTGTAAAGAGGCGATATACATGAATGACAGAAGTTATGTAGTCATGCTACCTTTTTAATAAACTGCACTAGGGAATAGGAATGAGAAAAGCTCAAGAAGTAATGGAAAGCAGCTCAGCTTCACATTCTTGTGTCTTTACAATGCTTTACTATTTATCTGTAATATGAAAAAAGTGAAGCAAACTCACATTCCAATTCCCTGATAAATTTCTTTTAATCACTACAGAAATACATATACATATTATTCTATCCACATATAAAAATGCTGTATTAAAACTCAGTCCATCAACACTTTTTTTCCCCTACAAACAATGATGAACAAACACACATTTTTCAGCCAGTACTGCTACTCAATGAACAAAAGCAGAAATTTGTAAACCAAAGGAGTGACAACTAGGAACAGTCAGATTAAGGTTCACTACTTTGTAGAAACTTTCAGGAAAAAATAAGTTCTTCGTAAAGAATGTTTTTCTTTCTCATAATTTCTTTCTAATAAGTTTTATTTATTGCAAATAAGAATAAAAGACACATGAAGAAAGAAGGGTAAGCTTAAAACAGTGTTTTTACTTGCATGTGTACAGTTCTTAAAGCATGCCAAAAGATCATGAAGAATTTCAAGGCTTTCATGGAGGTATTCCGCTGGTGCTTGGAGGGGTCCATTGATTGTTTTCAAAGCTGTGCGCTACTGAGAACTCAAAAAGGTCACAAAATCAGCTTCTAGCACACTTCTAAAGCAATATTTGGAACCAAAAATCTCCTGTTAGCATTTCTGGGTGGCAGATGGTTGAAGTGGTTATAGTCTTTAATTTTCATTGCGTAGGTTTGTGATCTTCTAAGAAACTTCAACCTTCTTCTTGTACTTTCTGTATGCTCTCCAGTGCCTTGCCATTTCTTACTCTTGATACTTCATAACACAATTTACTTTCATAAGAATGAAAGAACTGCCATACTGTATTAAATCAAAGTTTCACCCAACTTAGTATCCCATGTCTGACAGTGTCAATTAGTGTATGCTTAGGGAAAAGTACAGGAAACAAGGCAAGTATAAAACGATTTTCCCCTGATAAACCTTTAGAATAGGATTATTTTTAGTACAAGGAGATCAGTAACAATATTGTAACACTCATACTTCCAGTCTATCTCCCCTAGAAGCTAAACAAGACTTTTCTTATTCACTTCAAAAGAGCAGAAACTTTTAAAGTAAAACCAGCACCTCATTAAAAACTTCAGAAAAAAATATTTACAAAAAGGTTATCTGTCATAAGTAATCTTTGATTTTCTTCTTTCATGTTTCACTATTCAAAAAATCTTTATTCAAGTAACAGGTTATTTAACAATAAATCATATAAAGATGAAGCAGTTATGCCTGAAATTTAGTCAGAGAAAAACTGTTAAATGAGATACAATTAACCTAGCTACTTAAATCCCGATTCTGAATTCACAACTCTGTAAATCTCTATCTATTCCAGCAGTGGTTAGCTGAATTAAATAAAAGAGTTGACCCATTTCTAATATACGCAATACCTATTTCTCACTGCTTAATCTGATCCACTTTTTATTAACTGGCACATAAATAAACTCTTATATAAAACAGACTTTACATTCAAATGCAGAGTTTTTCTCCATTGGGAATGAGTCTTTAATTTCTTTTCAACTACGAGTATTACTAGATGCAGCAGTATGAAATTTTGATTTCATGAGATGACAGAATTATTTTGTTCCATTTTGCAATGAAAACTCCAAATATTAAAGCTCTCGGAAGCAAATGCTGAAAACAAGTTATATTTCATATTGATTAAACATCAAATATAAACAATGTTGAAATATTTTGTTTCATTTTTGAGGGTTTTGTTATATTACAGAAAATGAAAGCAAGAAATTTATGTGCTTCAGTCCAGTCAAAACAGGATATTTTCTTCTCCTTTTCAGTTTCTCATTATCTAATAGAAAACATTGTATTTAGAGTTCAACTTCTGGTGATCTCTCCTCTCTTTGTTTTTTTTTCTCTCTCTTTTTCATTCCTATCTAAGTACTACAAAGCCGGAGTCTGCTGTCTTTTACCACCCCATACGGAAGCAAGGTGTTACTTTAGTCAGCGGCAGAAGCGTCAGAACAGGGATGTGGAGGGTAAACAGGCATGACTATTTGAGCAATGGTGGTAAGGGATAATAAGAGTTAGGAACTAACATTGCAAACTAAATGATCAAGAAGCTCAGTTAGGAAATAAGGCACAGAGAAGGGATTCAGCTCATTTTGCAAACTGTCCAATAGACTCTGCACAAATACTTGGGGATTGTAAGCTTGTATTTCAGTCAAAGTCTTCTTTCTCTTGCAGCAACCAGTTCTGGCTATCTTGGGAATGATTTCCTGACTGCTTTGGAAAAGACTTTTCTGTGGTTAGGCAATAGCTCATTGCAATGGACTAATTCAGCTTGAGAAAATTTGTATGCAAGGTTTAGAAAAACTGATGGAAATACTAAATTCCAGGAGATAAATGAAAACACAAAGAAAATCAGTGTGAGTCAAAAAAAGGCAGTTCATATTGATGTGTAAGTGGATATCTTTGTCTGAATTAAAATCAGATATTCTAGACAAAGGGAAAGTACTGAGACCAATGCTTAGATTTGTCTTAAATCTGGCTGAAGAATTAAATATCTAATTAAGATTCTCAGTCAATGCTATCTTAATTGACTAATACATCATTCTGTTAACACTAATGGTAAATTAAATATGCTTGATCGATATTCAAATAATGAATTGTGGTTAATTGACATTGATCTTAATGGGCATTACCTTAAAATATTAGCTGATGTACATCCACAGCTGTAGGGATTACATATTACAATATTAAATTTCAGCATATTATTCGCAAGAAAGCATTAGTAATTGTTAGTGAGCTTTCCTTATATATGAAGATCAATTGCAACCAGTCATCCCAGAAAAGAAAATTAAATTATCCCCTTACAAATAATTTATTATTTTTCTCATCACGTTGCTTTTCCTTTTCTATTGAAGTGACTACTCTGAACAATTAAAGACTTCTAAATCATAATTTACCAACTTTGTTGAATTATGCTAACATGCAAAATGAATTAATTGAATTAATTAAGAAAAACAAGTGCAGTAAAATGCAAACAAGTACAGAAAAAAGAAAGCTGTTGGTTTAAGGAATTGAGATCAGACGTCCAATGGCTGGATGCAGAAGACTCCTAATGTTCTGTGGAACAAATGGAAGACAGACTCATTCAGACTGGGATTTCCAAATGGGGCTAACAGCAATTAATATCTCTGTTTTCTAGATGCTTGAGAAGAGTCAGCTTCAAGGGGAGCAATACTCAAAGGACGATCCTTAGCACTTTCTGAAATTCCCATCACTAGTTATTTCCTAGTTACGAAAGCAAGGACAAAAAAATCATTAATTTCTATTTTAAATTTTGGCCTTGTTTCATTGCAGATGGCTATCTGAACTGTGGCCTGACAAGTCATCTGACATTTAGTTATTCTTTGTTATTTAGATTACTGTAGTAGGTAAGTTATTAGAGTTCATCATTATTTTAATTAGTTTTTAAATCAAGTTTAACCACTTACGTTCAAGTGTTTATGGATTCTCCTGTGTCTATATGTATAGACATATGTATATATATAGTGCTTCAGGGTACTTCTCAAAAAACCTCACAAAGTAAGTGATAGTCCTAACATAAAGAACACTGAGACTGAAAATGAAAATTAAAAGCACTGTTCAATTTGCAAAGCATATCTTTCTACTAATAAGAAATCAGTGAATAGAAAACAACAACTATACAAGAATTGCAAATAGAGTGGCTTGGCAAGACCAAAATATTTGACTAAATTAACCCCACTTTATGAAGAGTAGGATAAATTAATCTTTTGGAATACAATGAGGTAAAACTGCTGAAATAGATGGAAGTCCTGCTGGCATAACTGAAAGGAGGCATTAGTAGAGCATCATTTGATATATTGAGAATTCAATAGGCATTAGAGTTCACTGGTTTTAATTCTGCCCGGAAAGACTGAGACCTCAATTCACAGTCCATGGAAGTTAACGGAAGTCTTCACAGAAATCCCACATAGCAGCTAAGCAGTTTCCGCTCCCTCTTATATGGCAAAAAAAAATATTATCTTGATTTTTATTATTTTTCTTTCTATAACCTATTGTCACAGCAACTTCAGCCCAGCCCTAGTCAGTGAAATGGGAGACTAAGGTTCAACTTGCTGTTTTGCCACAATTTTTAAACGTCATCTCTGTCAAGCAAATTTGGTTCATTTTAATTCAAATTCACCAAGTCATCTATGCATCAAATTTTCAGTAGGCTGCAGTCAGAAACAGGTTCCTAAATATCTCTGTAGATCTGTCTTCAGTATTGCTGTTATGCCTATACTTTGTGCAGCTCAAGTCTGAACTCACATCAAAGTCTTTCTAATATTGACATTGCATTTGTTTTGGCTCTCAACCGTAGACTCCATCAGCTGACCTTAACCTTACAACCAAAAAAACACTTGAGCTCTAAAGAAGTTTTAGAGAGGTGTGACACTTGAGTCTTACCTCTGCAGTTAGTAGGAATAGGGGTGAGCTATGTGCACCTAAAGTGGGTTCATCTCCATTCCTTCGAATACCCTGTCAGTGTGATACAGATGTTACATACCTTCTCTCCTCTGCTTTTACAGGATTTTATGCCCTGCTTTGCTATTAAGCTCTATTAATTTGGGTTCATTTTATTTTAAGGCTTCTTAAGGAAGTAGGGCTGATGATATATTGACCCTATGTCATTGAAAACAATTTCTAGACAGCTCACTTATGAGCTTGAATTCTACCTGTGTGAAAACTCTTATATCATCAGTGATGTCCCTGACACCCAGGAAAAGACAACCTGGGACCATTATGTTGTTTTATTAGCATAATCTTAAACTGGTGGTCTAAGGAGCCTGGGAAGGAGAACCATGTTTCATAGATGCATAGATGCCACCTTTTAGCACAGATCATCAGAAGTGACTGGATATATGGAGCTCTGAACCCATTGTTATACATCATATGTTTAGAAGAGTATAAGGACACCTCAGTTGTGTTAGTTTGAACACACAGGTAGGTGCAGATCTGCATCTATGTTAGAAGAGCAGCTAAGCTTTTCATGGACATAAACAATGCAGTAGAAGGATTATCTAAGGTCTATAAGGTGGGCACAACCGTTTTGAGGTGTCTGGCTCAGAAATCCAAACTTCAGCTCAACCAAAGCTACTAAAGGATGCACAAACTCTTAGGGAGAATTAGTAACACAAGGAAGTAGACACACATAAACACACTGGCACACGTGTGTGCCCACACGTACACCCTATCTTGCTGGGCACGTGAGGAGAAAAGATTATGAAAATAATGGGAGTTATAAGTACCTAAGACAGATGGTATCTCAGGACAGTTAAAGCAACAATTAAAAGAAATGTAACAGAGCATCAGCTCTAGATATACTCTACAAAGTAATGAATGCTGTTGCAGAGCTGTAGTTAATTAAAAGGGATTCAAAACTGGCTATATCTTGTTTTGTACCCTGCAGTATGCTAAATATGGACACTGGTAGACCACCTGAAGCAATGAATTACAACAGTAAAGGCTTTCAGGTCAGCTCTTTATAGCGAAATTGCACTAACAAAGAAAACAAAAAATAAACTAGCATGCAGCATACAAATGTAATAAAAAAGATAAAGGTAGCAAAAGCTATTCTAAGATGACTTTCTTCTGCGATTTTTTTTTTTTTGGATGAGAACATCAAATCTTACAAAATGCATAGATAAATAATAGTAGAAAAAACTGTTTTTTCATCAATTCATAGCTGATGTGATCTGACCTAGTCACAGATGAGCCTTGGTGTTAAGATTAAAAGCATTGAAAACACTAAAGAATCCAGGACTAATTTCAGAGTCCCAAAATTACAAACATTTAGAGGGAATTCATATAGTGGAATATTCTCAGCATTGGTCTTTGAGGCATGTATATTAAAGTACTATGAAAGAAGAGTTCATGGAAGAAAGAGACAACCTAAAGTGCTCACGTTCATTCTTGGCAAATCTCAGTAAACTTTCCCATTGAACTGTTCATTAGATACCATAAGTATGATGATCCTCCGAATAAAATATGACCTGAAATGCACCTACCCTTCTACTCTGGCAAATTTCATTTTAGCAGCAAACAGTGTTACATTGCTATTAAGACCTGGACCCTGCAGGAAGAAATGCCCTAGCAGGGAGTCTACATATAAAAAAAAGTCATAAGTGATCAGAAATTGGTATTACACAGTTGTACATCCTCCCTATGAGGATGAAAGGTAGAAAAGAATTATCAATACCTCTTTGCTTATAAATTACAGTAAATCTATGCTATACCATAGTATAGAAAGGAACTGTCTGGCAGTTACATTTCTGTTAATAAATGTTGCCTGACAAAACAGAGGAAAGAGTTAGTATCTCTGTACGACATGATTTACTCAGGAATGTTGATTGAGAAGCCAACACGAGTTGTTATATGACGACTTTGGAGGCCAATCAGATCTCTATCTTGCTGAACAGTTATTACAGAAAGTATGATAATTTCTCTGTTTACCTATCTCCAGTTTCCAATATTATCACCCTCCATAGTCAAAGTATTTTATTTATTTCAGTAAGATGGTAGAAATTGCCCTCACTGTGTTCAGGCTGCTGTTCAGAGCCATAAATACTCTTTGGGTTTAGGTTTTTTCCTTATTACTCCCATCACTGTAGAAAAAGCTAGTAAAGAAGTAAAGGAGAATGTGGATAGCAATACTAAGCATAGAAACCATTTTTCTTTAGCTTGTCTATGAAGAAAGGCTGAATCACAGCTGAATTCTGGAGGGGGAAAAAAAAAAAAAAGAAAGGAAAAAAAAGGTTATTTCAACTTTTCCTGCCTTTCATTGTTATGTTGCATAAGTGGTGTGCCAGCAGGGAAAGAGAAACAGGAAAGAAAGAGAGTGGCCTGCACAGTGGGAAAAGTGGGACAAGACTAGAAAGAATAGGAATGTAGGAAGTTTTGTGATATGCAAAGAAACTTTGTTAAAGAAATCTTAAGGTTTCAGAGGTTGCTGTTCCAGTTTCAGGAAAAGTGAAAGTTAAGAAAATCTACGCTCTTAAATGTATTTAATTTTGCATATTCTTTCCATGACGGTTTCATTACATAATGCTGCACTATTTTTCAGAAATTATCATTGTTCTTTTTCCCAATATAAATACAAAGATCTGTCATTTTTATATATATACTGGTACTGGGGTCTTTATATAGATTTTATTATTTGACACATTTTTATCTGAGACAGATCATTTGGTCTAGTTATTGTTTTCTGAATTTCATAAAGCTGTATCTACTGGAAGGTATATACAACAAACTGACTTAAACACACTTCTTTGTTTCCATGAGTATTTTTGCTAACACCACATTAACTCAAATAAAAAGACCTTTGCTGTACCACAAACCTAGCATGATTTGGCTTTTTGATCAAAATGACATCATAGCTGCTTTTCAGTTGCATGATTTGGAAAANTGTTTCCATGAGTATTTTTGCTAACACCACATTAACTCAAATAAAAAGACCTTTGCTGTACCACAAACCTAGCATGATTTGGCTTTTTGATCAAAATGACATCATAGCTGCTTTTCAGTTGCATGATTTGGAAAAAAAAAAAAAAAAAAAGTCTGCTACTGACCTATTTATGACTTGGGATGGGCCTTAACTTCAACATCTAAAGTTCCATCAGCTCATCCAGGCTAGATACCTAGCTATATCTGTAGTCATAAGGGAAAATAATAATGGTGTCTCCATTGGATATGAGGATGTCTCTTGGACAGATCTATCTTTTTCTATTGAGTATAAAACAAACTGAAATAACTGGTGTAGTTAAGATACCTAACTAAAGTTGAGGGGTG
The DNA here is from genome assembly GCA_013397275.1 of Burhinus bistriatus. NCBI lineage: Eukaryota > Metazoa > Chordata > Aves > Charadriiformes > Burhinidae > Burhinus > Burhinus bistriatus. The sequence continues at coordinate 90,150 of VYXH01011496.1, read as the reverse complement.
AATTTTCTGTTTGGCAGCTGCTTTATTGCACATCTGACTGCATTTTCCAGCTGCTGTTTAGGAGTAGAGCTTTCATACTGCACTTAAGGTTTGGTCTGTCCTACTTACAGTCAGCAACAACATTCAGACACAACAGAGGGATCCAAGGGGAATGATTCTTCTTAATCTTTGCTTAGTCAAGTGCATATGCAGAGTTTAATTTAATTATTTATCAAGAAAAGCTTTAAAAACTGAAATAATCATACTGAACTGGACACAGAATTTCCTTTGCATCTCTGATTTATTTTTCCTACAGTTAACGTATTGTGTACTCCACGTAGTGAAATCCACTTTTATTAAGTATCAGTCTGCTTCATAATGAAGAAAAAAATTAAGAGGAAAAATGTTATTATTTTTAAAAGCAGCTTTTTTGCCCATTATTTTTTATGATTAATGGTTTTATACTTTAAAAATGAGAGTACTGACCTAAGAACCTTGAATTCCCAATAACTTTGAGCTGAACAGAGGACATGATCTTCACAGACCAAGAACACAATACAAAAAAAACTTTCCTGCTTCTGTTTTACTAATTATGATACAGTATAAAGTATTTAACTTGCTTTTACTGCAGAAGTTATTCTGTTGGGAATTGGATGACGTCCTCCACTAAAGTAGTGTCTGTACCGTGTTTTGCAAACGTGAAGTGTTTGTCATCCTGAAAATCAAGCTTAAAGAAAAATATAAAGAGGATCAGTCCCTCAGAATTATGTCAAAGGGGAAAAAGTAAAAACAACAAGAAAAGTCCAAGAGAATTTAAAATTGCTTAAACTCAAAAAAAGGTCTAATTCACCCATTGCCCTTTCTTATTTGGTATGGAATTAAATGAAGAAAAACACTCAGAAGGCACAAAATAATTACTGATAGTGGTGTGGGCAATAATAGTTTTTTCCTGCTACCAGCAGAGCTGGACTTACCAAAAAAAAAAAAAAAAAAAAAAGAAAAAAAAAAAAAAAAAAAAAAAACAGAAAAAAAAAAAAAAAAAGANAAAAAAGAAAAAAAAAAAAAAGAAAAAAAAAAAAAAAAAGTAAGAGAGCTGAAGAAATTAGACTAGAGTCTGGAGGTATTAAAAAATGCATACAGCAGAAAGTTCCATTTCTAAACAATTTGAGTTGTCCTAGGAGATCAGGATTCCGTTACTTACAAGCACCAATTTGCTTTGTTTGTTTTGGTGCCTTCTTAGGAGTTGATAACAGCTTTATTTAATCAAATTGAGCACCACATTAAATCCAGCCCTTCAAGCACTTTTGAACTTCAAGTTCAGCTCCAAATACTGTTGCCTGGTCTTATTGCAGATAATTTATATTACCCGTGATATTTATTATGGGATTAACCCTCAGGATTAGTTGCAGTACACAAACATTTAGGAGCACCTAATCCCTCTCCTAAAAAATTCCAAGAGACACTCAGTTTGAAGATGGAGCTCTAACAAATAAACAGACAAAATGATGAGGTATCTGTTTTTTCTCTTTAATAGTGCTCTGTAAAGAAGATGCAGAGCTAAAGCTATCTCGATCCTTGTTTCTCATTGTTTTATTACAGCTAAACTTGTTGGGTTTGGGTTTTTTTGTGTTTTGTTGTTGTTTGGTTGGTTGTTTTTTTTTAATTAGGAAGCTACAATGATTTGAAGGGTATGACTTCAATGGAAATGGAAAATAGGAACCCCGACCCCAAAATGGGCACTTCACACTGAGTACTGCTCCCAAATACACAAAGCAATTCCTGCTGATTTCAGGGAGAAATCCACAAATCCAGATGAGGGCAGAATCTAGGATCATGATTTCACCGTAATGATAGTTACTCTTGGTGATTTTGACAAAAAAAAGTATGAAGATAATTAGCAGACAACAAAACATTATTTATTACTAAAAACACCTTAGCCATCAGGCAGAATACACAATGTGGAGTCAAGCATCTGACAAAGACATATTTTGCATACACCCAAATAAGAAAAATAAAAATTTGAAAATAAAATAAGATTAACATTTTCCTAAGTTACAGCCTTGAGTCAATATTATAACAACAACAAAAAAACCCACAACATCCCTCCCCCCAAAAGCAAGGGTCTATGGTAAATCATTTTGTATATACCACCCTTTCTTTTAAACAAATAGGGCAACAGATGTTGGAACTGAGACAAATTCATGACATTGAAAGTATTTCTGCTTTTGAAATGGTATTATAAAAGATCATTTCTCTAAGCAAAGAAATAGAATAAAACTTCTTTTCTTTTATTTTTTTTCTTTTTTTTCTTTTTCTTTTTCCAGGTGACAGTTTCCCCACACTGCCTCAAAAGAGTATATTCCAGATTCGACAGAACAGCCTAAGCAAGTCATGGTATCTGTTCATTTTAGCACAAGTTCATTACAGAATCTGACTGCAAAGTCTGAAAATGGATAGTCATACAGGATATGTTCGGTCTAGATTTTTGTCCCATTCTTTCAGGCTTTTAACCTCAGTTTTGAGTGATCACTTTTCATCTTCCTAAAGCCCTTTCAGTATTGTCTCTCTTTTAATTTTTCTTTCCTGCTAGTGTATTTCCTTTCTAGCAATTTCCTCTTGGTTCTCATTTAAAAAGTTACCAAAAATCTACCTAATCTGCTTCAAATTAAATGAAACCTGTACACTCCATCTCTTTCTCTCAAAAGAAAAAAAAAAAAAATATCCTTTAAATAATTCTTGGGAATTAAAGAAGATTTTTTTCTTTCTAAAAAAATTATCATTTGATTTAAATAGTTATTTATTTGTGATCAAATCTGTCATTTCAAAATGTTGTTTACAAGAAATGTTGCTGATGTAACAGGTTGCATCCCAGACTGAGCTCTTTGCAAATCTCCTCAAATATGGATCAGTGATAACTGAGTCTAAGTGTGGAGTTGTGTACAAAGACAGTAGTAGGAAGGAAGGATCAACCTATTTATAGTCTCACCGTGAAGGTAACTTGATATTGTTCATGGCTGCTGCGTGATTGACCATGCAAATAGCATAGCTCTTCTCTTTATTATCATTCTCATGAGACTTCCACAATGTTGAAAAGAGACACAAAAGTTTTGCCAGTGGGCTTAGCACCCCGCTGAATTAATATGAATTGACTATGTTAACTAGAAGTGACTTCAGCATTGACCAGTCCTTCATTAATTTCTCCTTTTGATTATTTCTTAGAAAGGACCCAGAAAAACAAACAAGCTGGTGTAGTGTACAAAGTAATTAAAAGGGAATCATTATGCATTAAATAAATGAAACCTGCACTTGAGGGAGAGTGCCAGGGACAGGATGCTTACCTAATGTGGTAAATCCTGTGGGCTTAATTCCACATAGAGGTGCATTTTAGTAATTCTGAAGTAGCCCCACTGAGTTTCTGAGTTTATACTGAGTTTATTAAAATGCATGTTGGGAGCAGATTTGAGTGTCCTGGTGTATTAGTACTCTATTTTGCATTTCTCAGAGATGGTCAGAAATGATCAATGGGAGATCTCTCTGCCACTGCTTCATATACATCTAATTCTTTTCTAATATACAACATCTACTGTCCTCATTTTATATTGCCTCAAGTTCACCTAAAAAGTGAAGCATTCCTGTCCATCATTCCTCACAGAATGACTGGAATACTCTTTTAATCAGTTAGTCACGTCACATGGTTGATTTTCTTCATAATACCTAATGCAAATGATAATCTCTCCTGTCCTAATAATATAAGCCATAAGAGGAATTAAAGTGTCTTCAAAGAAGCATCAGAATGCTTTAAGAGCACTTGCCACTTCTGCAACTGCTGCATATAGCTAATTTCCTCTCAAAACAGAAGAAACATGGATTAAGGGGACGTTTCCTCCAACGGATTCTAGGGCCAGGGATACCTCCGACCTGGCCACTGGGGCCCAGCCTGGGGGGTCTCTGTCCCAAGACGATGGATGTGGCTGCTGCTTTCCCTGTTGAACCTGTTTGCAGGTTCAGACAGGAGCAAAGTTGAGCATGTAACCCTGAGATACACACACAGAGAGGACACAGACGCGGCCAACTGCTGAGATAGCCTCAGACAAGGTTCTGCCTTCAGCAGTCCCGCATGTAGCATCACCAGGACTCACAGAAAACATACATGGATGGGCATATATGGACATATAGACAGCCAAGTGCCCTTCCCCTCCTTCAGCTGGTCAGGACTGAAGGTCACTAGCGCAGGCACACACACAACACTCTCTACGTTCCCAGGCAAATATTTGCCAGTTCCCCAAGTACCGGCACGGTCTCTCTGTCTGCCTGGTATCCCTACCTGGATCCCAGGTGTTTTTACCCATGATTTTGCCCATGGATCTCCTACTCACTGGCTGGTCCAGCTTGAAGTTTGCTAGTGAATTATGCCCACACACTCCCATGCACACCAGCTTTTGGGGAGATAAAAGACTCTGGCAACCCCCAGGTGCCAGCACCCGGCACACGGGCTGCGTCCCACAGTCCTGCTCCAGGTGCTGTCACTGAGCCTCTCACTCACTTTGCTCACCTCAGTCTCCCCAGCAGCTGCACCGGGGATGCTCACCAGTCCCATCCCAGTGGCTGGAGCTGAGACCTCCATTTGCTCCAGTAGCTGACACTGCAGGCCACAGAGTGCCTATACCCCGGGTCTGACCCCGGTCGCTGGCACCAAATCCACTCACGCAGTTCTCACCAGTAGCTGGCACTCAGTCCTTATAGCACTCACAGAGAGTGAGATTACACAGAGATAGTTAAGAAAGGATTTTGTGAGAAGACAGGACAGACTGTGGTGATTATATGCAGGGCTTGGTCAGACAAGTGAACTGAGAGGCCCCAGTTTACACATGACCAGCCCCTTTTATATGCCTTTCTGTTTAATTTCCTCTTTGTTCCTCCTCATCGTCTCTCCCTAAATGTTCATTCAGAAGTTTTGCATGGTCCCACAGGCTGCTCTGAAACACCCCAAATCTTCATGTTCCTCTTGTTTCCCCCTTCATATCAGTACAAGTCCAGATTGGCCTGGACTTGTACTGCTGTGCCTGCAGTTTCTTGATGGCTGAACAATTAGCAGCTTAGGCTTCTGGTCCTTGGCATTGTCTCTGTTATCTTTTGTCTACTGGGTTTATGTCTCTGTGTGTTCTTGTTTATAACTTCCCCCTTTACTTTTGATCCCCTTTTGCATTGAAAAGTTCCTTGATTGGATAACCTTAATCACACAGATGCTCTCACCTTCCACTTACCCTTACAAAATGGGGTCAGCCTGGCCAGGCAGCTAGTCCCCATGTCTAGTCCCTGCAATTCCAAGGGCCAGCTACTATTCTAAAGACATCAAGAGAGCAGGACACTGAGAACACCAAAGTTCCCATTCCTTTTTCCCAGCTGTCATGTAAAGGAAGAAGAATATTATGTTGAAGAAGGGGCAAGTTTCTTTATGACACAAAAAACTTCTGGAGAATTCTCCAAGGACAGTTCCCTTATCAACCAGGAACTCCCTGGTAAAGCATGAGGACAATGTATAGTGCTGAAATAAGACCATTATTCTGATGTATTTTATACAGTTCTAGGTTTTTGTGGTGCTGCCTTTGTTTTTGAAGTGGAAAAATGCCCCATGGTATGCAGTAATGCATAATTGATAAGCACATGTGAATAGTCATAAGAGAAACAAGTGGACTCTTCACTACAGAGCACTTTTTGTCCGTATCCTATGAGGTAAAGAAGTATTAAATCTCCCTATATGAATCACTTTCTAAAAATAGCTTCATACCTAAAAGAAGGGCAACTGAAGCAGTACAAACTTTAACTTAAGGGCCATATCAAACATAATTTACGTCAGAGAGCAAAATCCTCTTTTTTTAAAAAAGCATCTTATTTGGATATTTTCCTGTGCTACTTGTTATTTCACATACACAGATAAGGGAACAGCACAGGGGAAAAAAAAAAAAGAAAAAAGTAATCCCATAGACAAGATCCTTGAACACAAGCAATCTGTTTATTAAATAGCAGAAAATGTTCAATTCAATATTTAGTCAAAAACCTTGCTACTAATATAAATGGAAATGAAATATAAATGTGATTAGGTTTTCCTACTGTTTGTTCTTCAATTTTTATTTCATTACATACTAGCAATTATTTTTAAGAAATGTTATTAAATTTCTGATAAGAGTTCATGGTTGCCCTAAATCAACCTCATAAGGTGTCTTCACGTCAATGTGTGCAAGACTGAGTTTGTCAGATGTCTGTGCCTATCTCAGGCCTGGATTTACAGTTAATAACATTTTTTAGCTGAAAGGATGTTCAGATACTGGTAGAACTCCTCAGAAATACCTACAAGATAGGACAAGTGCAACAACAACAAGTGGTCTGTTGTTTAATAAATGTTATAAAAATGCTTGCTTTGACTAATCTGTCTACTGTAACTTGTTTCTATTATGATCCCTTGACTTCTACAACTTCCCCAGGGTTGATTAGGCTGAGGCGAGCCCATTGAAGCAGGCAGCAACCTGCTTATGGTTCAGAGAACCCTGGAAGTACAGACGCACAGATGAGGTTGCAAAGTGAAAAGGAGCCTGCACGCGAGGGAGGAGCAATGCAGAGCAGCCTGGGCATGCTGTGCCCCTGGAACACCAGAAGACAAGGGCAGAGAGCATTTGTAGAGCAGAGAAAAGGTTTATATCAGCATGAGCTGGGCCCATGGGCGAATAGCGTATCATCAAAAGTGAAAAGAAAACACAGAAGCAAGGAGTAAATTACACTATAGGTTGGGCAGAGTTTACTAGCATCTCTAGCAAGTTCTTATAATCTACTCCCGTAAATGGAAAGATAGTTGAGCTTTAGGACTATGGTCTGCAGCAGAATATCTTCTTGCAGTGGCTTGAGTGAAAGGAAAAAAGCACCCTGTTAGGCTGCTTTCAACAGATATCATGTGCCTGAATGTTTTGTCTATAAAGAGAATCAAGTGGTCAGGGAAGTTGAGTAGAAAATGGTGAAGGTGGAAAAGTGTGTCCAATGGAGCCCTGAGAGAGCCAGGTACACATGGCAATATATAAGCTTGAAGCAGGGTATTTGGACTTGTATCCCAAGTGCCATTGGCTGAACACTCTGAGACACCACCTCTGAGGAATAGCTCCTGTAGGCTTCAGAGCGTAGGTGTAGTGCAAATCAAGCCGTCATGGTGCCAACCCATTTGGCATAGAGGAAACATTACCAAAACCCAGTCTGTTCACAAAAATCTGAGTCTTGCTGCTTGGACAGCATATCCTGGCAGTAAGGCCAATTTGAAATTTAGTAATATACAGTGTGAATTAGCATCATTCAGAATATTCTTGGTGAACTAAGAGGGCCTACTCTGGCCTGCAGCAAAGCCATGTAGGGTACCTAAGTACCCTGGTCCTTATATAGCTAGAAGATGGAGGAAAACAAGGAGATCTGGAGATAAGCTACAGCTTAATCTGCTGAAACTCAAAGAGCCAGCATGGGGCAATGATCATTAAAGACTCCACAAATCCACTCTCAGGGTTTGCAACAGGTACACTGATAAAACTGCAATCCTGTGAAACAAAGACTACGTGACCTTCAGGGAAAGAATGAGAAAGAGTACCCACACAAGAATTTGTTTAAAGTTATATTGACAACGGCAAATCTGGCATTTCCTAACTGAAGTTCAGCCTAAATAGTAATGTTTATTATAGGCACCCAGTGGTTTCTCTTACCCTTGTCAGCAATTCTTGCCCAAGGACTTTCATAAGAATAGGAAACAGATTCAAGGGTAGAGGAAAGTACCCCATGAGATTCCTTTTTCCAAACTTGGATGTCTGTGAAGTGAAGGAAAACAAAAAATACACTGGGACCGGGAGCAGCACAGCCAGTCTTTTTTTTAACCCACATGCTTTAGACAGTTTATGAGTAGCTGAGCTTGCTTGACCTCAGTGAGTATATGCCGCTTACACTTTGGAAATACCCTTAACCTAGCCTTGACTTCCAGCACTGGTGCCACATTTCAGCAAGGTATCAGCATTTTCCCTGCAGATCACAAGTGAGGAAAATGGTCATCTCTAGAATTTTTCAACTCAGTTAGATCTATGCACTATTTCTTAGGACAAAAGAACAGCTCTACTGTGGGTAGCTGGAGTCACACTACAAAGAAAGAGCTGCTGCTTGTCATACAAAAAAGTTATGTGAATCCTTTAGGGTGGTGGAAAACAAGAGACAAACGTGTTACAGAGATCTATATCAACTTCCTTATAATGAATAAAAGGAAGTTATAAAGGGAGACAAGAAAACAGCTGTAGACAAATGACCCAAATTTTCATTTATCTCGAATCTAAACAAAACACTTAACATTTATCTTATAATAATTATTTTTCATACTGCTGTACTTTCTGTCAGGTAGAACTGAAGTGCTAGGCTACCCTGAAGTTATTTTTAAACTAACCAGCACTAGCAGGAACAGCAGCACTGAAAACTTCACAAATAAATAGGTTTTCGCTTGTTTTACAGCCCAGTTTGGCAGGTTTAAATGTGAAGGCAGTCATTCATGAATTAGCTTCTTTCTGATGCAGCCAGCACTGAACAAAACTAATAACCAGCCCATGTACAATCATGAGAGGTAGCAAATACCAGCTTGGGAAGAGTGCCATGTTAACATTTGTCTGCTGCTCCAGCAGTGGAGTTGGGCTTTTTCCAACTATTTTTACTGCACTGCATATGTCACATACACAAACTGGCCCATCAGTCACATGAAAATTTAATGTAAACCCCACTTTGTAATTTTTCCATAGCTTGTTGCTGTTGTTTGGTCCTTTTCTTCCTATTCCCCAGTCCTGGAGTTGGATAATTTCATGGTAATGTCAGTTTTCACTTCTTGAAACAGCAATTATTGAACCTCCTGTTTGCCCAATGAGGTCATACTGAAGTTAAACTCATTTTTTGCTTAAAAATAGCCTAATGATTTTAGGTCAATGTCATAATTTTCAAGAAGGCATTTTAAAACATTTGAATGTCTAGCTAGATTTAGCAGCATTGTTCCTAGCCAGGTTATCAGACAAATTCTGTGTTTCAAAGTCAATTTCCTGTATTAATATGTTGGTATTTTTTGATGTTGTTGTTACTGAAATGGCCTTAGTTTTTGCACATCCTGGAGTCATATTATTATTTATACAGCTAAATCCGTAGCAAAAACTTAAGAGCTGCTATTGACAAAGTTTATAATGAACCTAATGGTATAGAAGGTCATTCTCGTCATTCTGATCATGAAGTTCTGAATTATGCCCTCAGTGGACCCCTAGAGAATACGGTTAGTTAAGGGGAAAGTCACAAAGAATAAATCAAAGAGAAGCAAAAGTAAAAACCTGAAGTTAAGGAAGCATGGAAAGGCTAAGCCTAGAGACAAATGAAAAAGGATGGGGTGGGGGGTGAGGGTGAGGGGAAGCACACAAGCAGAAATGAAGATGTGGAGGAAAAAATAGTATGGTATATTCCTAGAATAGAGCATAAAGTGTAGTATGATTCTTTCAGAAGAGTCCTTTGTACTGTCTTGAAACTTATGGTGAGATCTTTTAGGGCTTCTCACTAATGGAAACGCCAGTTGTGCATTTGCAGGTAAAACCAAATCCAAATTGCACTTCACTCAAGAAATCATCCTCATTAAACACAAACCATTTACCATGCTATCCACAAACTAATAGCATGTGGACTTCGAAAGGAACTGCATTACCTTGTTTGTGAACCAAGAAGTGTAAAAAGCCAGAAGGAGAAAGAAATCAACACTCCTATAGTAATTTACCATGTAAAATAAAAACCTTTTTTGAACGTGCTTTTACACAATTAAACTTTCCTTGATGTTACTTTTGCTTTGAAATGTCATCTTTGTGCCAAATTTAACTATAAGTTTCCTCTAAGCTTTAAATTCTCTGGATTTGTGACAATTGCCATTAGGATAGTAACATTTGTAGTAGTGATACCAGTCATAGTAGTAGGTGGTAGTAATAGTAATGGTAATAATAATTTCTAAATATTTTCATAATTGTGATTCAAAACCAAAACCAATTTTTAACATGTTTCAGTCTTCAAATGTTACTAAAATACCTAAATTTAACAAAGTGAAGATAGTTAGCAGTCATTTAAAGAGTTTGTACCACTGTGTTCCCTTTTGTCAGAAGCTAGGGCTGGTTATCTTTTCCAGTTCGGCATCATGAAGAGTAACACATACAGTTTAATAACACCACCAAACCTAAGCACTGGGGAAAAAAAAACAACCAAAAACACCGAAGTCAAAGTCAAACCCTAACACTGACTTAAAATGATGGAGCCCCTAGATTTATTTTTGCATTTCTCTTATTTTTTTCATGTTTCTGCTCAAGCATAGTCACATTTACACCACACAGAAAGACTGTGCAGTGTTTTTCCTTTATTACTGAAGAGAGATGAAATTGTCCTCACAGAGTCCTTGTGGATAGAAAGTTGTAGAAAAACATCAAAATTACCGAGAAAATTGACAATATAGGATGTTGAACCAGTGCATCTGTTGGACAGCTAGAAACATTCAGGTTTTTTTAGCCATAATCTAAAACTACTTGCCTGTTGGAGGACCATGAGGGAAGGACTGACTCATGGGCTCAGAGGTATCACAGTGCTCTCACATCTTCCAAGAACCTGGAGCTGACTGTTGCCTTCGCTGCCTGCAGCCTTTGTACCTAGCAAGTACACTTCAAAGGCTGGAGGCCAAACTGCAGTGACCTCCCGGCTCTGCTTTCAGAGCTGGGGGACTGAGCGTTGCTCTTGGATTCGAACATTTCATTTCTTTGGTGTTTAGCACTGGCTCAACCATGTTAGCCTGAGCAAAGAAGACCAGTGCAGGTTAGCCTATTCTTGTCAGATAGACTGAGGCCTTTCTTCAACCTGCTCTGTGCTCCAGTATGCTGTCACACAGACCTGCTTCTGGATCCTTTCTGACTGATGGTGGCTCTTTTACTGAACTGTCAGAGTTAGAGTTTCTGTCCTTTTTTCTGCCTCCCTTCTCCTGAGCCATCTGTCCACCCATGCCTTGCCCGTATGACACGTCATGCAGAACTGTGATGCTCTTGTGCTGCGGTATCAGTATCTTCTCTCTTTCCAGAACTGTTTCTGTTCTATTATTTGTTTTCTTTAACTAATTTCCAGGAAAGGTGAGCTGTCTGAGTTTTGCCTTTTTTTTTTTCTTTGTTTCATCCATTCCATGTCAATATGCAGAACAGTTATAATGTTGGCAAACATACGCAGTACAGGTGAGTCACGCTAGATCTAAATGTAGCTGTTTGTAATACTCAGAAACATATGATCTGAGTGGTTCTTGTGATAAGTGTGTGTTCCTCTGTATCGTTCTGCCTGGTAGCCGCAAGAAGAAGCAGTGGTACCTATCATAGTGTCTCATATATAACCCCTTGACAGTAATAAGTCATAAACTTGAACTTGGAAATTTCCTTCTTTACCAGTAATATGCATCAAGTTTTTTGGCTTTTGCATTTAATTTGTTTCTTAAAAATTACTGTTCAAGTATATTTGTGTTCTTTAGAGGGAGATTAGTCTGAAAGCTGGGCTCATCAGCAGGACCACAGAACTAGTTTACATGCCGAGGGCTAGGAAGCCTCGAAGGCAGGTACGTGAAATCAGTGGTGCATGGGAACCAGAGATCCTGGGTATGTCATGGCAAAGCTTAGCTGACAAGGAGATTCAAAAGATGAACTTTAAGTGATAGACAGTCACATTGATGTACATCCGTACATTGATATCTCATAATAAGATAAAGGTAAATCCTAGGAGGTCTCATGTCATTGGAAACCCATGCTGAAATTACCAAAGAAAAAAGACTTCTTATGCCTTCAATTGCAGACTTAGGCATTGGTCCTAAAAAGTTTCTGTCACTGTAATGGTTGCTTCAGAGGGGGAGGTGGAAATAAATAATTAGAAAAAAAGAAAAAAAAATGATGAAAGGGGTATGTATTGTCCCAAAGAAATAAAGCAAAAACCTTTCAACCTAAGCATCTGAATAATATCTGGAGTGCTAGAAAGGCTTCCGTATAGGACTAGGAAAAAGGATTTGGAGTTGGAAATCTTTTTTATAATATCTGCTGTCATTTGACTCAATTAATAGCTAAGATAGAAACTGGAGGCTCAAGGGACCACCATGAAAATGTGGATAAAATGTCTTATTGATCTGGCAATGCTTCTCATCAAGATGAGTTTAGTGCATTGATATACCCATAAGAAAAGAATATTGCATTTTTTAAGCCTGCATTGCACCTGATGGGACAACAATTTAAGAAACAGATAGCAGTAATGATTAACATCTTTCTAAGCAACTTTTGACTATGTATCCTGCACATGAAATCGTGTGAAAGAAATAGATTTCTATGAACTGTATAAAACTATACAGAACTGTACAACTAATCTAATGACCACATGCTTGATAGATGGCAATTCCCATCTCAAGCACTCTCTTCTATTTCTGGTTTTAATTATTTTTTCAAGAACAGAGAGGATGCAGGGGAATCAGTGAAGGTGGCATTTCTAATACTAACACACTTCTGTTTCTAAAAGAGAGATTAGACCAACAGAGACCTGAAACCATATCTAAGTCAAGGGAGAGTAAAATGTCTCCTTTTTCATTATTTCTTCTGAAGAGAATTTCTTCTGAAGTAATGATGGGGCTGTTAGACATAATTCTTTCATGCTGTAGAATAGCAGCTTCCACATCAGTACTTATATCCTGCTTAATTTCACTTTTATTATTAAATCGGGAGTGGTGCAGGTTTACTTCTCAAATGGTATAAAAGATTAATATAAAAGATGTTTTTCTATGATGAAAGTCAAGTAGCATTCAGTGGCGAATTTATTTCTGTGCAGAGAGAAGGGTGATGTCAAAGCAGGGAACTGTACACTTGGACCAAACTTACATAATGTCAGGTTTCATACTCAATTTAGATGAGCGCTGCTAGCCACCCATGAAGCACACTTACCTCTACCTAGAGGTGCAGAGTATTCTTGTTGAATATGCATTTGTTTGGATTTGCAATTGCATATAAAAATCACACCGAATCCCAAAGGTCAGACACTTTTTTCGCTGTATCATATGAGCGCGCATTCGAACTACCAAACTGGGCTGGGCTGTTCCCAGGTCCTCAGAACTTCTCCTGCTCTCTACATGAATAAAAGATGGACCAGTCTCTTCATCTGTTTGATTATGACGGGATGTCTGAAATGTAGACGCATGGCTCCAAAATGCAGAGTGCAGTGCAGTAACCTTTGGTAACTGCGTCTGCTGGACTTCGGAAGGTGAGCAATGGGGAGAACTTCAAGAAGCTTCCTGGCCCTTATGTTTCCTGCAGAAGAGCAAAGCCTAAAAGTAATCCCTGTGCAAATGAAACCTTGATGTTACTAGTATCTAGAGTGTGGAAATGCAATTAGGGAAAACAGATTAAAAGGTAAGGATCTACCTTCCCAATACACATCTGTAGAGGGGTATGCTGTATGAACCTGCTCATACTGAGGTTAAAAGGTTTCTGTACAGAGAGTTCTTCGTTCAGTATTCATTCTTTGAGCTGACAACACACAGCCTGGCCCATGATGTACGTGTTTCTCGTATGCAGGGAAGTGAAAGACTGTTTTCAGTGAGCTTCTAGTGAGCATAAAACTGTTGTTTAAAAAACACTCTTTGAAGACATTTCTAAACAGAAAATACAGGTCATGCATTTGGAAAACTACCTTAAAGTGCTTCTCTATCCCAGTTCTTTCTTGTAAACAAAACACATATTGCAGAGTTAGTTTTTAAAAGTTTCAGTGTCATTTTTATTTTCTATGAGATGCTTCTCATGGGGACATCTTTAAAAAACATTCTATCAATCTCTGTCAGTTTCTCAGAGCAGTCATTAGTGAAATGTCACCTTCTAAGTTCCTCACACTGGGAGTTTAGGCTGCTTCAGGTTTTGAAAATAAAAACTTAAGATAACATAATTAGCACACTTAGTTAAATTCACTTAAAGGTAGAATCACTGCAGAAGACAGACAAATAAGTATGTTAAATTACTGTAACTACGGGGGGGGGGGGGGGGAGAAAGGG
>VYXH01011496.1:0-76029 GCA_013397275.1 Burhinus bistriatus | reverse complement strand
TACGGCCGTGGGGGGTGGGGGGGGGGGGAACAAAGTGCTTTGGTTTCTCTGAACAAGTTCAATATTTGACTATTTCTCTTTCCCAGTGGCCACCTTTAAACTTCTGCTGAATTTTAGGTAAATAGTCCCAGATTCTGTAGTGTCTGAGGTCTCTGTTCTCCCTGTGAAGTGCATTTATGTAATTAGACAAGAGGTTCTGGTGTAAGGCTCCTATGCAAGAGAACAGGCCTCAGAGAGCAAGATTTTCCTGTGAAAACATAATGAGGAGTTTTTGAGTGAGAAGGTGTCTAGGGGAGAACATCACCAAGACAGATTCTGGATTTTCAGCTAGTGAAAATACCTAGATAGTTCAGAGGCACAGAGTCTGGAGACCAGGATTAAACGGATATTCTAAACAATTAGAGATGCTTAACTAATTTCTACACTCCCTTATAGCCCTTGGATTCTGTAGTCACCCATACAAAAGATGGAAATTATTCCCAGCTCACCTAGCATAGAGTCAGATGGCTAAGGAATGCTCTGACAGTGAAACCAGTGTGTTCTGAGTTTCTGTAGTTGGAGAAGGTCCGGCAATGCCCTGAATCAGCTTTTCAACATGTACCTGATGTGTCCTCTATCATACAGAAAGCAGCAATAACACCTCAACATCACTTTTCTCTAATGAGAAAGAAAACCAATACAAAAGTGTTTCTTCATACAGCTAGGGAACCAAGTCCTGTTAGTATGTTAGATAGGTGCTAAATGCACTTAGTAGCTTGAGGTCGTCATGGCACTTGGGCACAGCTCTGTTGTATTGCTGGAGCCTGAAGGAGTGCTAAAGAGCACAGCTTGGAGGCAAATGCTTGGGCAAGAACAGCTATATAAGTATATGCATGCATATTGCAGATGTATAGAGCAAAGGGGCTGTGCCTGCCATGAGAAGATACTTCCAGGATTAACAGTCCTGGAGGACTAGTCTTTCAGGTCACAGCTTTATAATTGAGAATGTAAAGCTCATTCTTGCTATGTACCTATGTGCTTTTGTGAATCTGACTGCGGTTATATGTGCTAATGGGAGGTACGAGATGAAGATTAAAAGAAGGCACCTCTGTATTCAAAAGGAAAATCTGTACTGAAGTTAATGAAACAAGAGTTTTAGTTTAAAACTTCCAAGTCTCTGATTATATAGAATTCTTTATCTTCTGTGTAACTGAGCTTTCAGGGATTAACTTCTCCCATTTCATAACATCTTATATTTTTACCTTTTTTGTTTTGTTTTAAACTGAAATTTTGATGAAGCTGATTAAGTTGTCAAATTTTTCTGCTAGTTACCAGGAAGATGTATTGTACAGGAATTAATAATAGATATGATGACACCTAGTGGTCCTGGAAAATACTTATTCTTAAAATAAAGAAAGTGCAATGCAGTTTAAATCCTGAAAAGTTGTCTATTTGTGGTTATTCTTCACTCATTTGAATATACAAAAATGCCGCAGTTTGAAATTTTCTTTCTGCATTTTCATTTTATTGGGGAGAAAATATTGTTCTCAGTACAGAAAATAAAATGCTTTTTTTTGAGATTCCTGTTTGCCACCAGGTCACACTGACCTCTCAGTGTTCTACAGAAAAACAGTTATCACCATACGTAGCTTTATCTCACTGATGAGATATCGAGGCTTAACTGTCTGTCTTTCCTAAGGAAGTTAGTTCCACTGTCATAAATAAAGATTACAGAATTTCCTCTTCTCTTTTAAGTTACATTACAGGAGACAAAAAGGCCTGGCAATTGAATCCAAGGTTCTTTTTATTTTTGCAACTTTAATTTCTGTAATATTATCAGACTACTTGTCTGCATGAACAGGTATCCAATATTCAACTTCCCCAGTTTGTCGAGAAAGTAATTAATAGATTATCAGAAACAGTCTGATATCACTTTTAATGGACAATGATCTAAAATGTAGAAGCAATTATCAAAAGAATCAACACTTAAATATTTAGGATTTACAGATCAACTCTTAATATAGAACACATGTAACTCCACGTAGCAAGTAACAGCTGGACCATGCAAAGAAATTTAAGTTATCTTAGCATTTCTATCTGTGTAGCCTGAGGACACTACCAACTTTATATTCTTGTTTTTCCAAGAGTATCTTGCAAATGAAAATGACCAAAAAGAAAGCCTCCGTCCCTCATTGTTCTACCATTTGATGGTAACACCAGTAGGTATCTTTGATACCTTGCTTTGCTAATTCCTACTTTCTCTTCCCATGTGCCATACACTGTCCTTTAGTCCCAAAGGTGTCTGTGATTTGTAAACAGTAATAACAGCAAAAAAAGGCAAAATCAAGGTATTCAAGCAGAAGGTGTGAAGCTATTAATCAAACAATGGAATAAAGAACTAGTTATAAAATAGATAAAGGAGAGATGAGTAATTCCTATTTATGGAGATTTGCTGGTTTTTATATAATCAGAAGGTGAGCATGCATATACAAATAAATAATAAACCCCCGTTTGCACACTATATTTTTCAATAGACAGTGGATAACAAATCTGAGTTCATCACCATCTTAAAACCTGTAGAAAACAAAATTTTCTAAAAAAAGTATGAAGGCAATACTACATAATAATATATTAGTGTACCAGTTCTGAGGTGGATTTTTGGAGGGTGACAAGAAACACACCACACTATTCACAGGATGGTGCCACAGGCCCATGCAGCCCAGGGAAAAGGTGATGCTACTCTGCATTGCAATCATCTTGCCTTCTGTTGTTTACAGAGTACAAATCATTAGCTGTAATTTTCTCCTATAGACAAAGATACTTTTAAGTTTCTTGAATTTTCTCATACATACCTATGATACAAAAGAGAGAAACAAAGTCATAAAAAGACATTACAGAGACAAAATTGACACTGTCAAAAGAGGCAGAATTTGGCTCCTTTTTCCTCTAAGTTTCTTTCCAGCAAGAAGAAATGTAACAATTTTAGACATTCAGAAAAAGACTCACGGAGACATTTTTATTTCTAAAAAGCCATCTATTTTCTCTTTAAAACTCCTTCTGTTAATTTGAATTATGGGTGCACTCCAGTATAAAGACACTTATCAATGAAGTGCTATGACCAATTGTAAATTGAAGTAATTTAATAACTCTTTTTTTCCATGATAAGGCTTTTACCCAGCAGTAAGGACAAAACCAAACTCATTTCCTCCAGTTTTTGACTGTGAATTGATCATGCAGAGATGATGTATTTATGGAAGAATACTTTTCTGTACCATGAAAACTGCAAAGAAGCAAGAGTTATCTGTTTAAAAAAACGTTAACAAGAGGTAAGAGTCTGAAACACAGCATCATACGGACTGCTGAGAAGAAAGGTAACTCCAGCCCGGCCAGACCCAGCATAGAGCTAGTAGTAGTGTGTTGCTTCAGGAATATGGCATCAGGAACACTGTGGATGGACTGGCAGTCCATTGTGCCAGGAACATGCATAATGCAGCATAAGAGAACAGTTCCTTCCAGAACATATTTGCAATCTAAACTTAATCAGAAGTCACAAATCCTAACATGGTGAATGTGTGTCAGAGTTACAAAGGAAAACCAGGTAACCTTCATATTTTCAGGGAACAATATGTTCTTAAGAGCTTGACAACAGGAATCACTTGTTTATACATTAATACCTCGCCTAGGTTTTCTTGTAAGTGTATGCAGCTACACTAAATTAAACTCATTACAATTATTAATGTTAAGTGAAAAAGAACAGATACTCTATAGCTGTGCCTGTATTTTGAGAGTGCAGAGGTGTCATACTCTGTAAGTGTCAAAGGCAGCATACTTCTTAGAAGACTTTGGAAAAAGAAAGTACAAAGTTCAGAACAGACACTTTAATGGATGCAGCATGCTCTAGTTTCTGTGACCAGCAAGCTGCGGAAAAGAAGGTTAAATCTTTTATGTATGTCGCTCTATAGATATTGATATAAACATGGATATGGGTGTAGATAAAGTTAGGCAGGTATTGGCATTGATTATCTAATAATAAAAGAAACAAACCATCTTTTCAGCCCTATCATCCAATAACCTCTCCAAAAAAAGACAGAAGACCTCTCACTTCTAATTCCTTTGGTGAACTACGGAGAGTACTGTCAGACTGGCCTTTTTCCACTGGTACAGAGGACAGACTGAACTGATAGATGCTTTTTATGTTTAACTTCCATGAATCATCATGTGGAAGGACAGGATGCAAGAGAACACAACAGTAGAAAAATTAAAACCAAAACTTCAGATTTGCAAGAAGAAACCCAGTAGACTGACTGGAATTTAGCTATCAAAGCTCCAGGTTGAGAAGGTAAAGACTATGTGTTTAACTATAAATATTTGGATCTCTCCATTGAATTTAGTTAATCATATGCTTATTTTGCTTAATCAAACCTGGCATAGTATAGTAAACTTGGCACAGTAAGATATCTTAAAATTAAGTCTTTTGTCACTTAACATACAAAATCTAAAGTATTTATCATGTTACTAACATGTCTGTTATTAACAGATCAAAGAATGACATTGCAAACAAGAGATACTCAGATAAATCGCTTCATTATTATAACTAATTTCCCAAGGTATCAGTTAGGTGAGTTCTAATTACACATGGTTTCAAAGTTTTAAGTTGCAGTTTAATAAATAACACTGGTAAGACCCATCGATGGTGTTGCAAACAATAGGAAAAATAAAATAATTTCATACTTAATGAGAGTAGATTTCATTTCAAAAGAATAAACTAAGACATCCATACTGGTTTTAAATCTATTAGTATTAGTAATCATAATCTATGAATTACATTGTCATTTGGACTGTTAACTCCATATTCCAAGCTTATTTATTTCACTGAAGGAAACACAGGCAGGCTTTTCAAAGGCATTCATTTAGGAATACAAAATGTTCAGTTGGAAACTCATTTGTTTACACCTTCCAGTGCCAGCTTTTTCCCATTAACGAGTTGAAATCTTTTCAGATTATTTTTATTGGAAATTTCATTAGTGTTTGTAAGCAAATGTGTGAAAGTAAGCCTATGCCTATTCTGCATTTTCTATTCCTCCTTGTCTATTCCTATCTGTTTGTAGCACTGCCCATTCTCTTGCACTTAGGTTAATCCCTTGTACGAACATGTACTCCACTCACAGAATAGCTCCCAGAGGGCATTTTGACACCTTGATTCATATTTCAGAGGTTTTCATGTCTCTTTTCTACAAAACAATATTGCAGTATGATGGAAGTCTTTGAACAGGCCCCAGCCAAACAGAAATCCCAAAGATACAAAGATCAACTTAGAAACTACCATTTGTCACTCATCTGCATCTCAAAAGAACAATGTGCTTCAAAAAAGCAGTATTTCTTCAATAGGCTAGATGGAAATTGAAAGAAGAAAATGAAGAAGATTCCTCATAAGAGATCACTAGAGTAAAATCAAAGTCAAGATCTTGGAAATAAATAGCTCAGGAAACAATTGTTTTTTTGTAGCAGAAGCAGTAAATTCAGCAAAGTACATGTGAAGTAATTCTAAGAACTGTTCTTCATCCATTGATACAAATAATGGCACTCTTCTTCCTGTCACTGTCAGTAAGGGTACATTATGGAAATTTAGAGTTGCATAGAAGATAGATTTGTGGTAATTATCATCTCCGGTGATATTTGGAAACAATGATTTTTTATGTTTAATTGACATTTGCTGGAAAGATAGCAAAACCAGAACATATATTTCACAGCACCTCATATCTTTTAACAGATCAATCAGTTTCTTCTGTTTCATTTTTTTATTACAACAGCGAGCCATAGAATGAATAGTACTTCTCTGAAATGACCCAGGGAAGCTTTTTTTTTTGCTTCTTTTTGCTTTTTTTTTTCTCCTAAAGCATACACACCATTTGAATATGAGTTAGTCTATTCAAATAAACCTTATATTAAATTGAAATGGGATGTGGACTAAGGTTTTGCTTCAAAAACACATATGAGTTTCACTCCTACTGTATATAAAGTCAGTGCTTCATATGTGTCACACTAGAAATTCTGATTACCTTCTTTACAGATATATTAGTAACTGGGACATAAACAATTCTGCGTCCAAGTTCCCAATGCATTTTTTGTGTTTCCGGAGCAGACTGCACGAAAGTGAGGCAGCCAGTGGCAACTGAACACAAGTCCTTAGTTTTCATCAATAAGACAACAAAAGCAATGCATAAATGACACCTACTGAAACTACCTAGGCTGTTATTGCTGTATGACATAACTTCCTTCCCCACAAATAAGGAATGCTCAGTATAGTACAACACCACAAATATTTGTGCTACACAAAATTATTTGGTCTCCTCTTGCATACATCATCCCATTCAGAGATTCCAATATCCTTTGCTATAGTTATGGGAACTCAGTGCTAAATTGGCTGATTAAGCTTTTAGTAAGACTAATGGCATACATATGCCATGTATGACAAGCAACATATAATAATTCAGTTTTATATCTAGGACTTTGGTTTTAACCTACAGTCCTCAGGCCTAAAGTATTGGCAGGCTGGTTTTGATTAGCCTATAAGGAACTGAGAAAAACAAGCCTATGCTTAAATTTAATAGGTATGCATTCAAATTTCCACTGGGAAGTGTTTCCATGTCCACAGATTAAATGAAAGACTGATGATGACTGGTCTGCTCAGGTTAAAAACACCAATAAATAAAATCACCAGTGTAAAACACAAACAGGATTGCAAAAAGGGGTATAAAATGCTGTTCATATTACAAATGACAAATTGAAGGGTCTGATGCTTGATATTTACATGTACTTTTTGTATAGCACCAACTAGACTGCCTCATAATTACAGACAACTCCCACGAGGTAGAAAGTAATTGCTCATTTGTAGATGAGGTACTTCTGGATCAAGAAGTGATTAAAATATTTATATTGCACAGCTTGTTCAATTCACTCATATTATCAGATTAATTTACTTTAATTCACCATGCATCAACATTTACATGGTTTTCTTCCAAAAATGGTACTTGAAATAGAATAACTTTTTATTACCTATTTTGCATCTTAATAATGTCAGTGTGTGGGGTGGATAGATGGCTACTGCTTCATTAACATTTTTTATTTACTCTATAAGCATTATGTTGTGTACTGGACATGAAAAATTTGGGGGTACTTATGATGAAATAAATTTCAGTCTGGAATCTCCAGAGAACATAGTGCAAACTAATAAAGATTTACTACTAACAAGTATATATAATTTTCTGAGTCCTGAGAAAAAAAGGTAAGTTGTTGGGTTTTTTCCTGCATCAAATCAAAGTGTTTGTATCTAAAGGTTTTGTAAAACTTGATATTCTACTCTGAGCTTTATTTGTAAACTAAAATCTATAGACTACTGTAATTTGTGTTGATTTCTCTCCCAAAGGACTTAAGATGGTAAATTAACTGGGGTACAAATCTAAAAACCTACTAGGTGCCTTAAAGTCATCTCAGCCCATACCCTTATGTATATATGGATAGCACAAACCCATGGAAATAGGATATAATGTATTTGTCAGTGTCAGGGCTAGTACATTGTCTGTGGTACAAAGTCCCCAGATTTCCAACATGCAACTCTCATAAGTGTCATTAAAGTCTCTGACAAAAACTGTTGTGGATACATCTCTTCTGCAGATTGAACAGATGTGCCTGAAGCCTAACTGCTTGGAGTTCAAAGCAAGCTTTTCAGCCTGCCCAAGAAGGTGGGTAATTGCTCAGATTTTAACTAACTGGTTTAAGCAAACTCCAACATGGTTATCCAGCTTGCTGTTACAGCACGGTAGACATAACCCCTATAAATCATGGAATCACGGAAGTTTTAGAGTTGGAAGGGACCTCTAGAGATCATCTAGCCCAAATCCCCTGCTGACACAGGAATGCCTAGAGCACATTACTCAGGACTGCATCCAGGCGGGTCTTGAAAATCTCCAGAGAAGGGGACTCCACAACCTCCCTGGGCAGCCTGTTCCAGTGCTCTGTCACCCTCACCATAAAGAAGTTTTTTCTTATGTTGGAATGGAACTTCCTACATTCCAACTTGTGCCTGTTGTGNCTTTTCTGCTCAGCACTCCAGCCTGTCCAGGTCACTCTGGATGGCAGCGCGGCCCTCTGGAGTGTCAACCACCCCTCCCAGTTTGGTATCATCAGCGAACTTGCTGAGGATACACTCTGTCCCCTCGTCCAGGTCTGTCCTATAACCACAGCCTAAATACTCTGCTCTTCTGCGATTTATGTATTGACAGTGCTTTCTCCCACTGGAACAAGGATAGGCTACATCAGAATATGAAGTGCCTTCTGTGTGCGCAAAATGCCTTTTACACTGCCTTTCCATATATGCCCACGTGGAACGTAACACTGAAAAGGTAGTTATTGATGCAAAGTCTCAAGAGCTGGTAGGGTTTCTCAGTACTGCCAGCAGTCCAGGTTTAGACTTCCTGCAGACTCAATAAGCTGATTGAAAAAAAAAAAAAAAAAAGAAATGCACTGGCTTTAAGACTGACCAGATAATATCCAAAACCCATTATTGACCACCAGATTATATTGAGACTATTGAGTTAGAATTTATTTTTGTTAATCTCCAAGCAACTACTATAAAACTGTTACAGGAAGTCTAAAATATATCAAAACTGTTACTTTCAATCAAAAATCTAGCCATTTACCATGGTTACCTTCAATGTGATCAATAAGGATGGGATGGCTGACAAAAGATATAACTCCAGAACAAACCAAAACATATCTTGCATATTTTATTGTATCTATTTTACGTACTGATTTCTCAGGGATTTCCTAACACATTTTTGGTTGAATTATATTAATAACTCATTTCTAATTCTTATTAGCTACATGATCACTAATATTTCCACCCAAGTCATATCAGAGGATCACAATGATTGTATTATTACTAGAACTTAACTCCTCACATGGATACTAGCACCTCTAGAAAGGAACTCAAATGGGCTAAGCCTCTTTTATCATTTTTTGATCAACGCACAATAACTTTTCAGGATATGATTATACTTACAATTAAATACAGTTATGTCAATATAAATTTTTGAGACAAATTATGTGTGCTATACTCTTCTGCAAGATAAAGAAATCCTACAGAAGGTGATCATACTAATAAATCATTATTATTTCCACTTCTATTTTCAGAAATCTCTTTGCTGGTTTAGCAGTTTTGCAAGCATGTTGCCAGAAGATCTGACTTACAAGTCAAAGATTGCAACCTGCACAAAACCTGTGAATATGTCAGTCTATGATTTGCATATAAAATGGTCCATGAACTGACTAACCCACTTTCAACCAATTCAAGAATGAGAAAGGGAGCAAATATACTGGGGGTTAATTAGAATGTAGGTGAAAGAGAAGCACATAATTTTTTTCCTGTAGTCAATAAAAACTGTGATAAATAGGAATTTGGAACTCTTGGTTTTACAGGCGCCTTGCCCACACTTCAGAAAAACAAACCTCAAAGCAAGAATAGTTCTTTAAAGTGATTTTTAAATAAATGTTAAATGAAATCTCCGAGTTATAGTATTTATTTGCTTCAATTTCAGTGCAGACAAACAATGTTCACTGGACAGTTTAGGGCAGGGGATCTGCAGTGAGCCTTGTTGCCCTCAGGAAAAGAAGAAAAGATGGAGAAGAGCTGTCAGAACACTGTACGTTCAGTTCTGTCAGACACAGGCTGCCTACAGTGTCTGCCAGCATAAAAGAAAATAAACCAGACACTTGTCCAGTATCAGACTCAATGATACCGCCTAAGAGACTTTGCTGTGGTTCATGAAACAATAGAGAAAAAAGAGAATTATGTTACAGGAATATATTTGCCAAAACAAAAGCCTACAATGTCTCTTTGACCAGCAAAGGACCTTGATGGTCACCATTACTGTTTTCACCTCTAGGCATAGTTCCTAGACTTCTGGCATGAAAATTCTCAAAAAAACCCACATAAACAAACATGATGAGACCTCAGTGAGGAGCAGTGTCTGTCTGGAAAGCATCATAAGGCATTTTGAAATTACAAAACAGAAAGGATACCAAATAAAGACATTATTTTAGTATAAAGAAAGAAATAAAGGGGGTTTTTTTATTGTTATGCTTTATAACAATTAAACTTGAAATCAGTTCTCTTAAGGTTTAGCCATACTAGTATTCTTTCTTTGGGATTTTTGCTTTGGTATAGTTATCTGTACCCTTGATCAAAAGTGTTAAAAGCCTTGCTAAAGTTAAGATACATAGAATCCATTACTCTCCTTTCACCCCCAAATCGAATTATTTTGTCATAATAGGCAATAAGTTCAGTCAGGCATGATTTACTCTCAGTAAATCCTTCCCAACCCTTCCCAATCACTTTCTTCTCCTGCATGCCCATAAACTTGTTCCAAGAGGAACCAATCCCTGACTTTCCCAGGAACCAAAGTCGGTCTGACCAGTCTGTAGTTCCTTGAATCATCCTTTTGGCATTTTTTAAAGATGAGTGCAAACCTTGCTTTTCTCCAGTTGTTGAGCACCTCTCCTGTTCTCAACCATCGTTATGATTTCAGGCAGCTCTCTCACCACCCTCAATGCAGCTTTTCATTTATGTGGGTCAAAATCTTTCCAGTAATGCCTGACTTGATCCTTATCCATTGCTGTTCATTCTGCTCCTTGAGCCCTGTGTCTAAACACAGATGCCTGGGACACCTTGCCAGCAGAATCCCAGACAAATCAGGCACTGAGTACCTCAGCTTTGTTTGCGGCTGCTGTCACTAAAACAACCACCCTCCATAAATTGGCCTTCATTTTCCTTGTTCAGCCTTTTCCTTCTGGTGTAGCAGTAGAAGCTCTTCTTGTTGCCTTTGACATCCCTTGCAAATGTCAAGTCTGAAAGATTTTGATTACTTTTGTCTCAAATGGAGAGAATCCTGGTGTTATGATGAGATACAGAATCAACTTAAGCCCTTAGAGTCCACGTAGCCTTCATGTTATAATCAGAGTTTCTCAAGTTATAAGCACAGAATTTCTCATCTCAGTTTGATGGAAAGTTTATGTATTTGCTTGTTACTCTTGCTTGGCATAAGTATTAAATAGACTACCTCTCCATTTTTATGGTCAGTGACCTCTGCTTGTGCAGAGACCATTGTAAATGATTAACCATCTGTGCATTTATGCATTTATTAATGCATAGGAATTACTTTGTGATAAGGTTTTGTCCCACATTTTCCCTTGCATCTGCACGTTTAGTATATCCTATTTCCATGAAAATGTATGAATGCACTCCTTTCCTTGATATTTCTTTTTCCCCAAGACTGCATTCCACACATATACACCTATGCATATGCATATCTCAACAGAAATCAACACAGATCTAGAGATTAGTCTTGTTCCACAACTCTCAGATCAACTCCAGATCATCAGTGAGCTGGAAATAATACCTGTATTCCTAATGTAGAGAAAATCAGTTCTTTTTAATCAATTTATTAGCAACAACTGAAAGCTTAGAGAGAAAACACTTCCCACAGACACTGGTTGTTGATTCCAGAAGGAAAAATTATTTTTAAAACTGGGATGACAAGGATTGTTAGTTTCTGTTGGAGGTACTGGTTCTGGGACTTTCTTTAGTGCTGTACTTAATGACAAATGTTTCCAACTTCATTTGGACTTCAAAAAGAAAAGCCATACACACACTACATACATACACAAGAGAATTAAAAACCTTAGAGTAAGTTAAAAATTATAAAGTTTCCCACTAGTAATGAGATGCTTCTGGAAACAACTCTTCAGATTTCTCTAGGGGCTTCTAGTTGCCAAAGACAGACATAATATTTTCTCATTATTGGCTCTTCAGTAGAGAGGAAAGAAAGTATTGTGTTCTTTGCAGCCACATAGAAAAAGTGGTATTTCGAACAAACAATTTAAAGCAGTAAAATGAAGGAAAGATGGCTGCAGAACTTACAGTGATGCACAATTATCATTGCGAAGGAGATGGGCTGTGAACTCTTCTGTCAGGTTTCTTAAAAAAGAAAAAAAAAAACAAAAAACACCAACGCTTTTGTGAAATCTGATTTAAGAAGGGAAGGAGGAAAGAAGAAGAAGAAAAACAGAACACTTGAGCATATGCGTTCCTGTACTACACCTGGTAATGCTTAATCTGCATAGTTTCACATTCATTAAAACAAGAAAGCAGGTGCAAATTGTGGAGGCATCATTTGGGCATCTTGTTGATTCAGTCAAATCATCAGTTTTCCAAGCAGTAAACAAACCATTTTCTGTTAAACACTATCTTTGGCAAAGCAGTATATTTTGCATTCGTGCTTCCAAATGTGGACAAGAGATGTCATCCCAGCTGTTCTTTCTCATACACAACAGCTTTCAAAAAGACAGACTTTTAGTGCCAGAAATGCAGGTCATTTTTCATCCCATTTTCTTAAAACACATTGCTGTCATCTTCAGTTATTATTAGGTGGGACTTTCAAAAGCCCCAGATAAGTTAGAACAATAGCTCCACAGAGGTTTAATGAAACGAGTACTATTAACTCATTATCTTCATGTCTTTTAACCATCTCTATAGTTAAGAGAGTTTATGGTTAAATCTATGGTTATGGCAAGAATTTCCTTGAATCACATTCTTAAGCAGTGACTTTTACACAGAAGAAAGGCAACTAAATTCTGAGTTCAGGAAAGTCATATTTTGCTGTCTTGCAGACATTTACTGTCTTGCATCCTTTAGTTTGATTTCTCCATCTGTAAAAGGAAGATACTGTTACATAGCTGCTGTATGTATCTCACTTACATGCAGAGGAGACTTTTAATTGCGTTTAGATGAATTTATCATTGAAACTGGTGATGAAACTACCATTGGCATTAGTGACTGGACTATTTATAGAAACTGTGTTTCATAGGGTTTGAAGAGACTTTACAAAGCAGTTCAGACAGTCCTCTGTTCTAGTCTATACAAATTAGCTCTATCTGATGGTCATCTCACCTGTCCTTTGAAACATCCCAGGGTAGTCAGTTCTATTGTTTAGCTATCCTTGCAAGAAGAATTTTTTCCCCAGTTTCTGAAATTAATAATTTCTACATCAAATCAAGTTAATTATTTCTTGATGATAAGAAATATACTTTGTAATACAATGACAGTTTAGTGTGTGAAGACTAGTATTGTGCTTCCTCTCACCCTTCCTCTCCTGTTCTGTCATCCTGGGAAGATTACCTTGTAAAAATCCTTATTAAAGATGTTGACATAGTACTTTTAAGGCAGACAACTACTGAAAGAATGATTATTTGTCTTTTCTTAAGTATGGCACTGGTTAGATCCCAGATGATGTTTGCCATCTCTGCAACTATGTCATTTTGGGTCAAATACCGTATGTGAACAGATAAAACTCCCAGATCAGTTATTCCTCCCTCCTAGCAGGATTTCTCTCTCCATTTTAAATTTGGTATTTCCTGAGGACAGGAGGTAATGTTGACTTAGAAAATATAGTACTTACCCTCATTGAATTTCATCATGTTAATTTCAGACCACATCTCCATTTATAAAATTCACTTTTAATTCAAAACTTATCCTTCCAAAGTGCTTGGGTCTTCCTCTACTATATAAGTAAACTCTTCATTCAATTACCATAGTCTTTAATACAAATTCTGTGTAGTTCCAGGTCTAGGAGAGGTCTCCAGTGGCCCACACAGTAAATCTTCTCAGTCTTAGAGAAGGTTTTCACTGAATCACAGGGAAGTTTTTTGCTGGATATCACAGACCTGATAAAGTCGAGGAAACACTGGACGGACTTCTGATGAATAGCCCTAATAGGCCTTGTATATGCAATATTCACGAATCTGCAGTAGACTTGTGAGAGATTTCAGAGAACAAAGCTGGAAAAACAACTGAAGGCTAGGCTTTCAGGCTAAGTCATCACCACTTACCACACTAGTTGCATGCAATCCATTGATAAGACAATTTCTGAAATGCAAGCATCCAAAGAGATTAGGTAAGGAAGAGGAAAGAAAAGAAAGCTCAGTCTCCCACTGATGTGAGAGAGAGAACTCCAACAGTTTGGAAGTGTATGGCAGATGAAGTACGTTCCTTTGACAGAAACTATGCTCTTTGGCCTAATAGATAGCTACAGAATAAAAATCAGAATGTGCAGATCAGGGAAAGATAATATGACAGATATTTGTGGTAGGCATCTAGCAATTCTCTATCAGGAAGTACAAGCAAAACATAAGACAGAATGCAACATATGATGACCACCATGGTCTACTCCATAAAATAACAAATAGCATTGAATTGCTTGAGCTGTGCTCTTGGTGTTTAAGGGCAAGAGAAAAGTTGGGGTTGAGAATGTAAAAAAAGAGTATGTTGTACACCAATTTGAAAAGGTAATAATTTCATTTTTGAGTGAAAGAAAATGAAATTGACAGAATTCAATACATAAGCTTTTGTACCTGTAAGTTCCTTTACACCTGAGTAACTTTATCAATTTTTATTTTTCTTTCAAAATAATGCAATTACCCATGGTGAGTAGTACATATTTACAGGTTTAAGCTTTTTGTAATGTGAGACACAGGAAAACTCTTTTCTCTTGTAAAACAATAAAATCTGACTAATAATAAGCAATTTTTTAAATTATTTTTTATTATAACCTTCATCTTACTGTATCTGATAGGAAAAAAAAAAAAAAACAAGGGCATGGAGGGAAAATGTGTGTGAAGAATATCCAGACAGGAAGTTTAAGAATATATCATCAGGAATATTATGTATTCTAGCATGAAGCATTATCTGATTTTCTTACAACTCCTTTAGTTTTTCACTTGATCAATCATAGATATGCCCGAGAGGCCTCTGACAAACATGATACTTAATCTGTTTATGTCTCATGCCAAGTATCCTCAGTGAAACTGTGATTAGAAAACTAATTTAGGAGGCCAAGGTCCTAGTCCACAAAGACATTTAGGCATGTAAGTTCTTATTTAAATGCCTAATTCCCTTTGAGAAGCACTCAGACATGGTTGCCATGACAATGAGCCTTGCTGCTTTTATTTTCAATGGATATATGATAAGGTCTCTGTAATGCAATGGCATCTGATGTAAATATTTCTAGGAAAAGTCTAGCCGTCTCAGTACAGCATAGCTAAAGCCAATTAGTTCACACAAACCCCCTTTCTCCAACACGGCTTTGTATTTCCCCAGATAGCTTGGTCCCTACTAGGTTAGATATTTCTGTACCACATATTATGCATTAGAGAAAATCCTGATATCACAAGCTAAGAAAAGAAAGCAGAATAAGTATAAATTAAATACTTCGAATACTCTGAATAGCTCATTGAAAGTGGTTATGTAGTGTTTGAAAGTCTTCACTTTTTTCACGAATTACAAAAGCGTAAATAGGTATTTGAGAAACACAGCTGTGTATAAGTTGTGATTCAGAGGAAAAGTGAAAAATTAGATGTTGGATGAATGAAGGAACTGATACCTTTTCCAAAACAGTAGTGCCGCTTTTTTTTTTCTCTTTTTCTTCCTAATGTTATAAGTATTTAATGTCCTACAATTTTGCACAGAGTCCACATATGTATTTCCACAAGTATAGAATGTATTTTAACATGTTTTTAATTTTTAAACATTGAAAAGGAAGTTTATTTTGGTTTTCAGGCTTTTTTTCTGAAAATTAAGAGTAATATCTAAAATGCCTCTGAAATAAAATTCTGCCAGACATTAAAATTCACCTATTATTTAGAACCTTGAAATTGTAGACTAGTTTTCTGCACAGTCTTTGAGGACTTCCATGACTTTCATGACCTTTGAGCTATCCCTCACACATACGTGTCTACATTACTTTCTCATTCAAATTACTTTATAGAGCTAGTTATAAAAATGGATTTTTGGAAGGTCCCCTGATTTCCTTCTCTGCATGTCCTATGCACAGAAATACTGAATATATGATACCTAGAAGCTGGTTAAGTTGACACAGATACACAGTGCATACTAGTCTCCTATTATTTTAGGGGAGACTAGTAGGAACCCCTAAGGCTCCTATTAGGGAATAGGGACAGGGATATCAGTAGGAACATAGAAATGCAGGACAACTCAGAAAAGAAATAAAAGTAGAAATAAAAGACAACAAAGAAATAAAAAAGATAAAGAAGATAGCACAACTGTAAAATAGTTTTCTAAGAAACATTCAGCAGGAAGGAGGCAGCCATAATACAGTTTTAGCTTTCAACCCCTGACCTATGTTACACTGACCTGGGAAGAGATGAAGAGTCTCCAGTATGGAGCTTCTAGGCAATTTCAGAGGAATTATCTCACTGTGGTACACCTTTCTCTCTCCTTTTCATCTATTTCACGGCAAGTGGTGGAGAAGCATGGTAGACTGAGCTACTGTGCATAACTTGTAGCCTTGGTGGTTCCTGGAGTGTTTCTATGCTTTTGTCTGCTGTGGCATATCAGTTCCTCACTGTTGATTAAGCAATGTAAGTGGAATGCTGAAATGGAGTGTAAATATGTAATGCATTATAATAAATGGGAAGAAAAAGCCAATGAAATCTTGAATGTATGGTTAGATGCTTCATGTAATGAAGAAACTGACTATTACCCTCTAAAAGGCCTAGCTAAATAGTTCAGCTAGATGTGTAGACAGTTTTCACCTTAAGAAAGATCTAGAGCGATTGATTATTAGCATACACCAAGAGGACAGAAGAAATAGATAAGGTAAGAAACTTGACCTGAAATTCTTCTTTAATATTCCTTGCTGATAATATGAAATCCTAACACTTATATCATCATGCACTCAAAAATTTAATCCCAGTTACTAGCAGTTCTAGTAATAGCCTGTGAAATGGCAATTTGTCAAACTCTTAAAAAGGTTAGAATTTGAAACAAGTCATTTTGTTGATCCAAGGAAATACTACAGAAATACTAAAAGTTTCCATAGGAAGGCCTCTTTAGCTTAAGTATTCATTCAATGCTGTCTTGTAGCCAATGTTTATTTGTAAAAATGTGAATCAACTTTCTAATATGCAACCATAAAATTTTACCACTCGTGTAAATTGTCTAGCTACAACATGAGACTGTGTGTCATTATACATGGAGGAGTTCCATGGTATTTAAATAGTAGGAATGATTTCACTGTGGGAGACTTCAGTTTTCAAAATATCGATTAAAGAATAATCATTAAGAAGCTTGGATATTCTTTCATAAGAAGAATAACAGATTTCTTTTTGCCAAAAAGTCCCCAAAAGAGGAAGAGGTGGTGTTATTCTAGGCTGAGTATATACTTTCGGACATTATGAAAGGGTGTACAAGCGAAAATAACCTTGAACTGAGTGATATATTTTTTCATTCAGTTTAAGTTAAATAGAAAGATAAAAAAAGTACAAAGCTAGCATGTGAAGACAGCTGGACTGAACGTCTCATGAAATTCTATGTACAGAGAACTGAGAATTTGAAATCACCAGGATGGGAAGATCAGGAAAGGAGTAGAAAAGAAGAATACAAAGTACAATGAAATACAATAGTGCACTGGTATCAGAACATATAGTGCAAATTAGATAATTTTTTTTTAATAATTAAAAATAAAGAGAAAGATTAAGTAATTAGTTGATCATAAAACAATTATAAGTCATTGTATTATATGCTTCCCAAAATGTGTTTCTAGTGTAGTATTTGCAGTAAAGCACATTATAATGAAACGTCCTGATGAAATTTCTTCTGGAATTTGCCAACCTGTTCAGTCATGTCCGGAAAAGATTAATTCAAACTGGAAGACGGTCTGGCAAGGGCATGCAAGCTAAACCATGGAGTAGAGCACACCTCTTTCAAGAAAAGCTTGTAAAATAAACATGGATACAGGATATAATTACTTCCTATTATTACACCATGCCAACTGACACTTGTCAATGATAACAATTTATTTAAATCACAGTAATATTAATATAAACCAAAAAGATATGTAATGCATTATAAAAGTAGACTAATTAGAGTAAGTTTTGACCAGGAGACGTGGGGAAATTGGAGGGATATACAGCAATGGCTTTCTGATGCATCCAGCATGATTGTCTTTTTCCTCAGAACCAGAAGCGATAAGCAGAGCTGGCTTCCTTGTCAAGTTTTCTCCAGCTGCTTTACTGTCCAAATACTACGACAGTTTAAGTGTATCTCTCTCACGTTGAAGACTACCTCTTCCTAGGCATGTTTCCTTGCACAGGATAAGATGGGCAAGGCTTGAGGATTTTAGTGACACTGAGGTAAAAAGAAGTAGACAAGAATATCTGACTTTAAAAGCGCTGGAATTCAGTTCATTAAATTGGGTTAATGTTGTTCTAAAGTCATGTTACTTTGAATACCACTTTATTCATCATAAAAAGAAAGATTGGAAATTTCTGAGGCTTTTATGCCAAATATATGTTATGCAAGTACTAGTTTCTATTTTGCAGTAAAACCCATGGATTACTGAAAGCAAGATATTCTCCAAAATTAAAAAAGCTTAAACAGATGAATCAATTGATCAATCATTTGAAAAGATACAGCAGACATTGAGATATCTTCTTCTTTTAAAATATACATAATTGATTTCAGTACTTTCCCTGAGCAAAATTAACCTTACAAATACTGTTTTGAATAGGTTGCTAAACAGAGGTAAATCAATTTAACTTCATTGATATCAGTGAAGCTTTGCCATTTTACCCACTGTCACTCTGCCCCGTTCTTTAAAATAAACTGATTTGGCCAAAAGCTATCATTTTCTCTAAGGAATTAAGCCAAATGCTGTAATGGTTAAACATTTCTTATTTGAAAAACAGTTCTACACTTTCAGGAACAAAGATTTTTGTTTAAGGTAGCTGTGTAAGGTCTGTCAAATTCAGTACAATATGTCTTATTAATGGCCTCTAAGCCAACCCTCAGATAGCCATAAGCCTACAGCATTATCCAAGATATATCTGAAGAAAAAAATTGCTTGACACTAGAGAAAAGGTTAGCGCTACGCTGCAGGGATTCTAATTCTTAGTTTCATTAAGGAATTAAATTAGAGTGAAACTTTTACCCTTTCCTCTTCCCTCTATCACAAAAAAAGGAATGTTAACCTCAAACGCACCTGCTGCCCATCTTCAGTATTTTGCAACCTTTTCTTCACAGCAAGGGCAAAGGTCTCCGCATTGATATTCTGAAGGGAATCTGCATGACATTGTTAGGAATGGGCAAATGATCTGAAAGTCCCTACACAGCCAATATAATTCTGATTAAAGCTTGGCATTTGTTTTCTTGCTCTTTGGAGCAGACAGCATGCTGCCTGGAATTAGAAATATGAAAGGCAGAGGAACTTCCTACTGTGCAGAGACAGTATTTTGTCCTCCTCCTTTTCAAAATGCAGCTAAGTTTGCAAACTTTTTTTTTGTTGTTTTGAGTACAGATCATTAAAATGAGGTCATCCTTGTTTTCCCTTTCAGAATGAGAAGTGGCGTGACTCACACATTTTCCTGAAGAATTACTGAGAAAAACCTTGCTTTATTAGCTTCCTAACTGATATTTCATCTCTAGCATTTTAAACTGGAAAATCATGTTTTAGTTCTTCAAGCAAAGAGATGGGTGTAGCTTTTGAGAGATTCTTATACATAATACAATAAATATAAATTAAACATTTACAGTAAAACCCCAGAATTTTGAAGGGAAGTTCTTGTTTGAATGTATACATACCTATTTACTTGCATCCAATACATTTGTAGCCCCATTTAAAACTCTAACTTAAAAATTAGTTGATTAATTTCCACTTAAATGCACCTATCCAGAACCCTGGATGCAGAGTAGTTTCCATCAAATTAGAAAATTCCTATATGGTGGGAAGGAAAATCTTTGAGCAAAATACTAATGCCCTTGAATTCAGTGGAAGAACCATAATTAGTTTTCAGCAGTTCAGGATTTCATTCTTTGTTTCCATTATATTTGGTATATCCATTATTTAGAATATATTACAGTTAGCTTTAACTTGTAACATGGTTCAATGGCAACATTTACTGTAGAACGTGAAGCATCGATAAAAATCATGTAGCAAACCTTACTCAACCATCATAAATATTTGTTTTGTTGCTTCTGAAAGTACAGGACTGTTTTTCAGATAAGAAATGTTTGGTCATTACAATATTTGTTTATTTATTTCTTTTTTAAGAAGATGTTAGATTTTGGCTGCATCCGTTCATTTTCAAAAACGAGGCAGAGTACCAGTGGATAAAATGGTAAAGTTTCATTGGTGTCAATCAAGTTAAACTGCAGCAGAAAAATCAAAGTAAGTGAGCCCAGCAGAAGTCAGCCTCCAGAAAGTCCATTACATGAGACTCAGACAATTTCAAATAATCTAGATTTGTTCTTGAATGGCCCCAGCCAAGTGGTTCAGGACCTGGGCCAGTGGGTTCACTGTTTTTCCTCCATAAAGAGTCTGAATTTCTCCTCTTATTTAGCCTTCAAGAATCTTAGGACATACACAAAGATAAACAAAATCTTAAACTGTCTAGAGATACAAGAAATAATTGAGGGAGGTCATTAAGCCTTCCAAAAAAACTGTTGAATTTAATAATCAGGAATAACTTGTTTTAGGAAATAAATCCTTCTTCAACACTAGCATTTACTTTCAGATCCAGAAGCAGTTTAAGCTCCTAAACATCTACATTTGAGTCACCACAATATAGCTTAAATAGTGTTTTCTTTGAATTCTTCACTGACTTTAATTGATATGCTATGAGAAATAAAGAGATACATTACATGTAACATATGGTTAAGTATTGCATAAAGAAGCAATATGAACTATAAATATGTACATATGTAGATACAGATACATAAATAAAACAACCTGACAATCCAAACTGTTCAGAACAAATGTAGTCATCCAGTTTCACTTATTTTTCTATTGTAAGGAGGTTATGTTATGAAGGAATTATATCTAAGGACATTTGTATGAATATTTTTCAACTGAACAAAGTTTAGATTTGTAATTTTGGTATTATTGTTATTGCAATTATGCCTTTATAGTCGCTAAAAATACTTATATTTACCTTGAGTTAGAGTGATAAGAACAGAATTTTTTTCTGTTCACGTAAGATTCCACATAAAGAAGGCCGTACTGGCTTATGTATCCATATCGAGGAATAACAATATCAAACTCTATAAAACAGCTAAGAGCCCGGAAATAATCAGTGACATACTTCTTTCTGAGTTTTGTGCAATCCAGAAAGTATTTCAGAGACTGCTGTAATAATAGTATAGATCAAGGTAATGTGAGGTCAGAATATCTCATCTAAATGACCAAGAGTTGCATGCTTACCTGACTTTTCCTGTGTTTGCAGGTTTTATGAGGCAGTGTATTATGGTCATCTAGTCCAAAATCTTACTTTATACAAACCTTAACAATTCCTATTTTGTAGCTACATACTAAGTGTAGTGCAAATTTTTATGTGAAGTTAAGAAAAGTTCCATCCATAGGAACTAAAAGGTCTTGTGTCTGTCTGAATTTTCATCCTTCATTGACAATTTGTATTTTTCAACAAGCTTAATTCCAATCTGTTGAATTATCTATGATACCTGCTGATATCATCTGTGGGCTATCTAAATTGGATTTTTTTTTTCACCAGCTTACTTCTGGCTAGCATACATTGACACTAGAACAAAGTACTCAATGACTGAATCCTATGGAGTGTACTCAGACAGGTCTCCGGTATGTACTTGGACATATATCAGGCTTTTTAATGAATGTGATGCTTACTCTGAACAACCATAATAAAAGGATTTCCTTTTCCAGTATACTGCTCTTCCTCACTGTTCCATTTTTCTCGATAAGCCACAGCTGAAAAGGCAAAGATGCTTATTGGAACAAACTTGAACATAGGAAGTTCCACCTGAACATGAGGAGGAACTTCTTTCCTTTGCGGGTGGCAGAGCACTGGCACAGGCTGCCCAGAGCAGTGGTGGAGTCTCTGACTCTGGAGACATTCAAAACCCGCCTGGACACCATCCTGTGCAACCTGCTGTAGATGACCCTGCTCTGGCAGGGGGGTTGGACCAGATGATCTCCAGAGGTCCCTTCCAACCTGTGATTCTGTGATTCTGTGATTTTGTGATTCTGTGGTTCTGTGAATAGAAACTGACACTGAGAAGGTGGTTCTGCTTGTACGGCTGTTTCTAGCCTTTGGCATGACAACTGATCTGTGCCTCAGTTTCCCCCATATGGGATATGGTAAGACCTATGTAAAATGTTCTTACCATGAGGTGAGAGGAAAGGATGATGACAAAATCTCTACTTAAGAATTTGGTATATTTTCCAATTCTGACACTCTTTTTTTGATAAATTTCCTATTTTAATGCCTTAATTATTTGAGGATTTTCTTTAAAATTTCACAAAAATAGTTACTATAACTAAGCTGCTATATTTTGCTACTTGATGAGAAAGTTGATCTACTATAAAATAAACACTATTTAAAACCTTTGTCTTTACAGGCAGAACTAACTTCTTTTTTCTGTTATTTAAACCGGACTTTTAAAAAAAATAAAAATTAATTAATAATTAACTTACTGTAATCACTTGCGATTATTTTACACCACTGAAGTTTAAGAAAACTCTCCAATAATTTTACTGAGATTTCCTTTGTACCTCAATGACACTATTGCCTGACAGCATTAGCAAGCATATAATAATAATGACATTGTATTTGCCAAATGAAGCCTTCAGAATACCTTGTTGTCACTTATAAAATATTCCAGCGTGATAAACCAAAACATTGCCAACTGCTCAGTAGACTGACAGGCTGAAAGGTATTTTCTATAGCAATTATGTTTAAGAGAGATTGTCACCTGAAAATGTATGATTGAAGGAGAGTGAGTAAATGAAGAAAGCAATAGGGTTTTTTTCTGCATATCTTGACTTCTATGAAATCTGCCCATTTCCCCAGTAATACAAGACAAACCATCTTTGGAATAAACTAGGAGGATTTTTCATACAAAAAAAGAAGAATTCTGATACATACTTTACTAGTAAATTCAACCCTAACAAAGAAATACAGAGAAAACCTTTACCCTTTATAGGATTATCAAAAGCAAACTTTTACTGTCAGTAAGAGGTTACTATAATTAAAGATACATGTATCCACATACTTAAATGTATTAACAGGTCCCATGCCTTTTCTTCCTTCACTGTTATTGATTTGATCTAAAATATACACAGGTTTCTCCTTAACAGTCTTGTCTGATGTCCCGTTCTTGCTCTGTGTGCTATGTGTCATCCAATGTAGTGACACTAGTTACACAGTCATGGCTTGTTCATACATTTTAAAACAAGGAATTTTCAACTCAGCGTAAAGAAGAATCAAAAATACCTTGAGTTTTCTTGGCTTTAGCAGTAACAAAATATTCCTGAAAGTAGATCTGTAAACTGGCAAACTGAGATTAATCAAGCTCTGGTAAACTATAGACAGCTTTTAAAGCATATAGTTAAATCTTAAATAACAGTCTTTACCACATCATCCTTTGCAATGGTTTATCTTGTGTGCATACATGATGACTTCATGAAAGCATCATGAAAGAAACTGCAGGTTACTCAAAACCAAAAACAAACATAGCAAAACTTATCAACAGATTTTTTTCTTGATCATAACAATCTGAATTTTATTTTACTTTAATCCCAAAGGAAAGGGAAAAAAAAGAAAAATAAAAAAAAAAACACAAAAACCCCACAAAAACCCAAATGAAACAAAAGAAAAAAACAAACAAGAATGATTGCAAGTTATCTTAATTCTTAGAAATAACTACAAAGGTAGCTAACTTTCACAGTGGTGAAAATGGTATTACAATGCTTCAACTAAGCCAATAAAATAACTGTGGCTGACATCCAGCAAAGTCTGGCTGTCTTTCTACAAGATGCATAATAGGTCTTGAAGTGATTTTAAACAAGTATAGGTACATGAACTGAGACAGTGTTCATTCATACCACGAAAAATAAAAAAGCTTATAACAGAAAAAGTAATATCTTACATGTAGACAGAAGGATAGATTCGATACATGTGTACAACGCCATAACATCAACAAATAACTCACTGTTATCAGTCCTTCATTTAATGAACATTTCTCCAAAGAACTAAAATTTTGTTTTCTTTTTTAACAAACAGAACCATTCTCCCAAGGAAATGTGATCTCAGTTGAGGGTGGTCAGACATAGCTAGAAAAATAAAAGTAGCCCCCCCAGAAGAATGGGGACCAATGCCTCCTCTAAACTACAGCTGATAAGAAATAAAATTTGTGATGAAATCCCAGATGTTATGGTCAATGTACATTACTTTAACAGAGCTGATCTTAGAAACTGATGCCCCAACATAAGACCAGTAGAGCTCTTTGAGCAAATACTGCTCTGATGGTCAGGGAACTGAACTTGGATTTCAGCATCTGCAAAAGGACAACCACATGATGCAACAAGATCAAACAGTAGTTTCAAATCATTTTTATTCTGGTTCATCAGAGAAGAGAAGGTGATATGTGTTTCTTTTGCATAACATCTCTAATTTTCTTCATGGTACTTGACACGAACCGCATTAGTATCACGCTAATTACGTTATAGTTCACATTCTCCTCCCCTAACTCAATTTCTCAGGATTAACCCACCTCCTCTTATCTCAATGAAACCTTTATTAAATGAGTTTCCTGAAGGATAAAAGACTGTTCTTTGTAATAGTTTCTGGTTTTTTTCCCTGAAGAAAAATAAATTCAAGAGTAATTTTTGACAGGGAAGAACTTATACCCCAAACCTAAAAACAATTTAGCATTGTCATCAAGAAAAAAAAGTACAAATATTTGCCTAGTTATGTTTTTCACGCAGTGACAAAAATTATTATCTTTAGTCAAATATTACATGTAACATTTATCAGTGCAGTTTCTAAGCCCCAGTATCATGCTTTCTTTCACTCCTTTCAGAAAAATGTACATTCTACTTGAATTAAGACAAGAAATAACTTCCACACTGTTCAGGAGAGCACATATTCAAGGGAGCAGAATGTACGTGCAGCCACAGTGCATGAGACACTGAGATCTGCAGAGTCCTTTTCTGAACCAAGAGTCTTTAAGCAGGTATTTAAATGTTTTCTTCTGTTGGAGCCTGCAGAACCACATCTCCGGTCTGAGCACTACAAGCCGCAGTTAACCTTCCCTTTTCCTTTAGAGACACTGGCAAGGCATTTGGCAGCTCAAAACCACTCTTTGTAGCAGGAGTAAGATAGGTAAGCTTCATACAAAACACTAGAAGACAAAATTAAATAAAGACTAACAGGTATTAAACCCCTACAGGCTGTTTTCAGAAGAGGGAAAAAAAAGCTTGTGCAAACCTAATCTATTGGAAGGAGTGTGTATTTTGACCCTGATGTCAGAACTCTACTCCCTATTAGCAGAGAAATGTTTTGATTCTGAAACGAGCCTGGCAAATGTCAAAGTACAATTATGTCAAATGATATTTCAAATTATCCAAGCAATGTCTTTCCTCTCTTTTAACAACTTATAAAATAACATACTGTGGCATGATACAGTGAAAAGATTATTAAAGACGATCCAGTCATTGATAGCTTGAAAACAAATTTTATTGAGCTTTGTGATGTTTTAATTTTATTTGAAAGAGCAACAGAACAAATAAGCACCTTGCCAGATGTTCGGTGTCAAAGCAACTGAGCTCTGTTTTGGCTGAGCCTCGCAGTTCTTGCAAGATAACCTAGGAGATGCCATCTCTTGCAGGGCAGCAGATGAAA
Source organism: Burhinus bistriatus (assembly GCA_013397275.1). NCBI lineage: Eukaryota > Metazoa > Chordata > Aves > Charadriiformes > Burhinidae > Burhinus > Burhinus bistriatus. The sequence goes on along the minus strand of VYXH01011496.1, from coordinate 50,268 downwards.
TCAGGTGTTGAGCACAGAGGGAGCACAATTTACTCTAAATATTTTTATCAGTCTCAGCAAAAACTTTGTTTCATAAAGGGTAAAAAAAAATCTTCCTTTGCAAAGATCTTAATAACTTTACATGATAAATGTTTGCCTTCCTCAAGACATTAGGCCATTTTTTGTGCAGGCTTTGCAGAAACTTTAAACTGAATTATAGAACAATTTTCCATGTCTTTGATATGGTAACTATAAAGGAACACTCAAAGAGTGCACAGAGCTGTAAGGGAGGTGTTAACATGGCCACTGTCTAATTGCCAGACACTACAGGTGAACTGGATGAAGAAGGGAAAAAGGATAAACCCTTATGTCTGTTTATTGCCCCCCACCACCACCACAGTGGTAGGGCAGATGATTTTGTTTGTTTTTTTCATTCTTTACTCCAGAGGTAAGCAGATGTCTGTCAAAGACAATCACCAGAAAAGACATCAGAAAACTGTTCAGAACTGAATACTAGGAGTATGTACCAAAACCAGTACAAAGTAAAAAATATTTTCACTCTACCTCTAATCTCTTCTCCTGGGAAGGCACATCAACAGACACAGAAAGTAAACTACCTAAAAAGAAAACAAGCAAGAAAGCAGTTATATATTTTTACATCCTTCCTGATTTTAAAACAGATTTAATTGCTTTCATTTCTGTATGGGTCTAAATTTACAGTATCCTCTGTTCAGATTCCAGAAATTATTATTTTATGAAGATGTTTATAATTTGTACCATTTGCTATTTGCCGAATATAAAATGAGGTGTTCAAGCCTGTAAGTATTTATGTATCTGGGTATTTTTCTGTGCGTGGATAACCTTGTTAACAGAAAATAGTAGATGGGGATTTCAGTGAAACTTCTCTTACTAGGAGGACTATTCACTTGTCCAAATATTTAGGGATTCAGCTTTCCAGTTATCTGAGAAATACGTTAAAACAAGTAAATATCTACAACCAGAAAAGAAAGACAGTCCCTGGAAAAAATAAACACTGTTTATGTGCAATACATGAGAAAGAAAAAGAAAAAATCCCAGTGCTTTTCTTCATACTATTTTTAACACTGTCTGAACATTTTAGCTTTTGAGATTTTAATTACGTTGTATTTTTTTCCTTGTAGAATTGGAAATAAATATCAATATTTAATATTTATGATCGCAAGTGATCATAAAACACAGTCTGGATCTCACAGGTCCCTGAAGTTCTTTTGTCGTGTTCTATAAATAATTTAAAATTAAATTCCACTGGAAGTATCTGACACGATACATCGTCCTGTTCTAGATTTGTTCCAGATTCTCATCATTTGGTAAACTTACAGTATATGCTGAAACATTTCCTCTGAAACAGTGTTAAGAAGGACAAACATCCACCCACAGAGAGATAAATGGTAAACTGCATATACATAGTATTTCCGAAGAAGATAAGATTAATTTAAATAAGAAAGTATTCAGAGATCCAAGTGCTGAAAAGAATTATACTCTACAAGAGTTGGTCCAGAAAGAGATGGTAGAGGCAGGGATTTTTTTTCCCTCCAGGTGAGCTCTATATACTGCTAATGCTGCAATGAGTTTACAGCCCACTAAAACTGACTGAATGACCACCTTCGAAAGTCTCAGTCTACGCACAGGTGCAACTTCCTACCTCAAACATCAAGTCAAATATTTATATGTCTAGATTCAGAAAAAGAAATATACTGTCAGGAAAATGCTTTACAGTAGTAGAAATTACATTAACTTGCATCCGGCAATCAAATTTTGTCTTTTTTTTCCCCACCATCTAGGGCAAGGTGGAAGGCAGAGAGCAAACACATTCAGGGTGTTCCTGTAAAAGAGGTGAAAAGGGTTAGTGAGGGAAAAATGTGTAAAGTATGGGAAATGTAATGGACAAGAGAAAGAATAGAAGAGGGAGAGAAAGAGAAAAGGACCTTATGTTCTTCCTGAGACTGACATTGACACGGAGTTGCTCCAGAAGGCACGTGGGCATCACAAAGCACTGTGAAGGTATTTGTTGTTCTGCCAGATTAGAAATAGAAATAACTCACTGATCTGAGCCGAAGGGACTCTTACATAAGACTTCCATCTAAAAGTTGTCTCCTGTGAGATTTAAGGTAAAAGGGATAAAGTGAGTAATACAGAAATGGTGTGTTGGGTCAGTTTTCTTCCACTCCCATATTTTTACTGATTTTATCAATGTTCCATTAAAAAAACTGCATTTTTAAAGTACAAAACCTGAAATTTGTTTTGTGCTGCTAACTGTTCATCATTCTCAGGAGATGAGGAGGGGATCATAATGGGCTGTGACTGTGCTACATGTGCCTGCCCAAAAATCCTCTCCGTATGGTGACAATGCCTTTAGCCAGCTGGCAAAGCTTAGGTCAGGTCCTGGACTTCATTCTTCTGTCCCAGAACCAGGGCAGAAATCCTTTCAGAAGAGGGAGCTTCTGCTGTTAGGACTGTAATTAACAAGAAGAACCTCTATGTTTAAAACCGTCTGCTAAAATAATTCCTCAAAACCTTGCTATTTGCCTAGAAGGAAAACAGACATAGTAAAATAAAATCATGATGAACTTGTTTTTGAGTAGTGTCCTGGGACCTCAGGAGGGAACACTGTTGGTCACAGCACTGGTGATGAAACTGGAAGGGTCCCCACCAGCCGCAGGTTTGCTTACAACACCATCACTGCAATCCTTTTCTAAGATATGTTAAGTAATGAACTGCCCTTTTCTTAGTTGTTTTGGGGTCAAAATCAGGAAGCATTTGTACTTTATGTTGTAGTTGTGACCTGGCCTCCACCTCAGAAGCTCACTAAAGATGTAGCAAAGAAATTACTGTCAGATATTTCCACCCCTTATCTCAGTGGAAGTTTTCCTTGTCCTTCAGGTAACTCTCTAACCTTGAAGTCAGAGCAGTTCTGAGATTTATTTAGAAGTTCAGAGCAGTCATGTAATCAAGGTGTCTTGTTACCACCTCTGAAATGCAGCACTTAAGATCTGGGCTCCTGAGGGCAGCTACAGAGATATTAGCTCATACTGTTCAGGGGGGGTCTATTTTTCACTGCCTTAACTTGTACACTGCAATTTTCTGTTCTCGGTTTCTCACGTTAGTTCTTGTTGGTGTGCAATTCAATTGCAAAGACACATATTGTGCCTCAAACAGTTCTCCGACTCTGTTTAAATTGCAGTTAGGACATGGTTCTCCTAATTAAAGCTTTTAACCACTTAAATCAAATGATAGTTTAGGGATTTTAATTTTCCATATTCCATTCATTCATCAAAATGCCATTTATAAATATGCTTATAAACATGTGCAAAAAAATTGCATAGAGGCTGCGCTTTTTCAGACTTATTGAGGCACTGGGGCCCAATTTATTTATGCATTTTGAAATACAGGGCAGTCCATGTTTAAGACTTCATTTAAAAAACTGTTCTGTAGGATTAAGCCTTTTAAAGTTTTATTGGTACCTATGTTTTATATTAATTGTGTGCTATGTCCCCAGGTATTTTCACAAAGGGCATTTTGGAAAGGTAAATTCAGCTGATGGATGAATTTCTCTGCAGAGGTTTATTAACATTTTTGTCAATTTATCCCATTAAATACAGCAACATCCCTAGGTGGTGATGAACTGCAATAGCAGCACAGGCTTCACACAATGATGGCAAACCAATTCCAGTAATTTTCTCAGTAGTATGCTCATAGCACAAGTGAAATGCTGATCTTTACAAGTATGGCTAGGTAAGTAAAAAATACACAGATAAAAAAGCAAGTATGTATTTATGAATATTCATTTAAAGCAAGCCCACCTCATTATGTGCTCAAACTTCAGGAACAGTCTAGGACATGGAATTAGGATGAATTAACAGTATTAACAACAATACTTCCCCCAATAAAGCAAACACGCCAGAACTTTGTGTAAGTGTATGTATAAGCTGATAAATGAGGCATATGTATCAGAAACTCGACACTGAAATTTCACTTTCTCTGAAAGAAGGAATAAGTCATACAACCTACTCGTACTCCAATGCCCACAAATGCCAGTGAAATAGTTCTTATTGATTTCAGCAGGCAGTGCCCCAGGTGCAACAACCTATCAAAAACAGCTTGAAATTCAAATTTTGGTTACTAAATATTTACAACAATGTGCTTATGAATAAGTTACACTTCTTCACAGGGATTATTCAGCCAACAGATTCAATACTCAATTAATTTGAGAAAGTGCAATTTATCTGTTTCCAGGAATATCTCAAAAATGGCAAAAATCACTGAATAAATTATTCATTGAAAATTGTTCCCTCCTGTGACAGCGTCTCCCTATCTCTCACAACACAAGGTGTTTACTTTTACTGCATTACTCTTTTTCTTTCCTATAAAAAAAATAAATGCTCATAAGAGTTTAAGAAATATTACGAATGCTATATTAAAGACTACATATTAAACTTGTGTAAAATTTTTTTGAAATTTAAGATGAAAGTATAATAAAATAAGGATAATGGAAAGAAATTAAGTAACGAAAAGGATTTAAAGTACTCTGTAAAAGCAAGCTGATTGTAATATTAAATGTTATCCCAAAAGAAATTATAGACGTTTCTATGATCAGGTCATTCATAGGCAAAGAATGGGAATTATATATGAAAATAAACTGTAGGGGGGAAAAATTTTGCCTGTGACATGGAACAGAGAAGTAAATTGAACATAGCTTCTCTCCACATTGCCACTTGTAATTTGTGAATTATTTATACTTATCTACCTCTATACAGTAAAAAAAAAAAAAATAATTTTTGATATTTAATATCCTAACAGGCTGTAACTGCTATATATCTCCTAACAGGCCTATATCTGCTTTGTGTATTACCATGCTTTCCAACAAACTATGGGATAAGTTAGTCTTTCAGAAACTGTTTTGTGTCTGTTTGTTTGTTTGTGTGCTTTAAACAATGATGGATAAAGCAGAAACAGGGATGGCTAGTGATAAATACTATAAAATGAAGAAACAAGAAAGGCTGCTGAATGCAGAAGCATCTTCAGTATTCACTGCTCCCTTTGGATATACGATTTCACCCCTGCTCAGAAATATTAATGTGGCAAAGAGTGTGATTTTTCCTTGCTGTGATGTTTTTCTAAGGTTATCACAGAATAGAAAGAAAGGCAGTTTATTTTTCTAATTGCAAATTGGCTTTACCAGCAGTGGGAAAAATCCACTTTCAGTTTCTAAACATAAAAAGATTTGGTTTATTTTTTTTTTTCTTGAGAATAATACCAGTCATCAAAGTATGCACCCTTTTTTTTTCTTCAGAACAGAATAATTTCATTACAGACTGAATCTTAGCCATAGATTCCCAGTATACTGGGTTATCAAATAAATCCGTGTTGATTTGTATTTATCTTTCTTTTTCTTGGTTACAAAATAAATATTATTTACTGAAAAGTAATTGCTAGAGTTTTTCATTATCAGTTCAGAACTATCACCAATAGAGTATAACCAAACCTATGTGGCTGGTATTTAAAAGAATATTTCCCTTTTGATGACTCTTCAGGGATTAAAAGTCCGTATTGTCATGAACTTTCACCAAAATACCTTCTCATTTTGTGTCTTACCACCAATCCTAGCATTATCTCACATAAAATCTCACTGAATAATCTATCAAGGGCCCAAAGGCATGATAAATTTGGAGGATTTTTAAATATTTGAAGCTAAAAAAGTATTTTTTTTTCTTGTCTCTAAATAAAGTATCATTTTTGCTAGGACTTCCTTTTACAGCTCAGACATGCAGCAAATACTAATTCCCTTGGATACAATCGAAATAATGAAGTTATGTTGCACTGCATTAGTTACTACTTTCTATTTCCCTATAAGGTCCTGGATTTCTGACTCGGTTCAAATATTTAGGTCTATTCATTCATATAGTACAATAAACACTTCCATTTTGTAAAGCAGAGTACAATAAACAGTCCCAATTTGGAAATCAGTTGAACATTGAATGAAAACTCACAAATAGAGAATATTAATAAATTCTAACTATTTCTTTTTTCTTTTTGTTTGTTTTTCTAATTTAGGACCAGATACAGATACCAAGACAATCAGTCTAAATGGGCTTTGGATAAATTCCTGCAAGTTTCTAACCTGGGAAAGTCTTAATCAGCTAGGTGGACAGTGAATACAAGTCTCAACGTCTTTTTTTGCAGTAAGGATGCTGACTATTCATGAGATAAATAATATTTTGCATTCAATACTGTTATTGAGACCACTTTTTTATAAACTGATATTAATTTTTTACATTAAGAAAGGTTAATGCCAGGATTACAATTAATACATTACCTCTGCATGAGGAAAACCTAGCTCCTATAAAAAGCTAAGAGATTTTGAATACGGTCAATTAAAACAACATATTTTAACACAATGTATTTTGAGCCATGAAGAATTTTTTTTATTATGCTTTGCATTCTGTTCCTCATTTCCACATGCTCATTTAAAGAAGTTATACATCAGATATTTTATATGTATGAGTTTTATAGATAAACTGGTCACAAAGTTCTCTGGATAATCAGGAAAGAAAATGTAGCTCTTACATCTGGTATTGGAGAAGAAATTATTCATAAGGCAGTTTCTTTATTGAAATATTTCCCACTATTAAATGTTTTGTACAAATCCAGTCAAGTTACCTGATATAGCTAGTTCCTGCTTATTTTGTAACAAGAAGGGTCTTTTCACAGACGTGGATCAAACATTAAAAACAAAATGATTGATATTGCAGGATGGAATGTAAGGACAGCAAGTCCTAACAACAAAATAGATTAGACGTTTAGGAAAACATTTAAGCTCAGAGGATCACAGTGCAAATCCTTCAGCGATCTCTTCCCTCTCCAGGCAACTGACTTCCTAATGCATGGAGTTGAAGGAAAATCTATCTGTTCCAAGTGAGATAAAAACTCCGACCAAAAGCATTTTTAAAAGGGGGAAAAAAATTAACATTGTGTCTATTAACATCAGCATCAATCAAAAAAATTTACTGGAGGCTGTCATGAGATAAAATGGATTTTGGCTTGCCTAGAAATGATTGTTGCTCTTTTCTCCTTACCTGTAAAGGATTGCCTATGATTCTCACGATGACTACTTACTTACAGCCATAAATTAAAATGCAACTTTCAAGAAAAATTATTTTATCTCACTTGTATTCTACCTGGGTGACACAAGAATCTATTTCTAAATATTTTTTTTCCCTTTCCAGATTACAACTCTCAGATACGCTGCACTTCAGAGACACCATGAACCACTTCACCTCATCTGAAGATGGATATTTAAATAGGTCATATGAATCACCCAGAAGCTGCTATTCCTCTCCATCTATGATAAATGGCATTCGATGTTAACTCAGATGGCATTAGAGAATCTAGACATCCAAAGACATCCTTCCAGGTCCCTTCACTTCCTGTCCCATATCCAGGAGAGATAAGAATAAAAAGAATATTTATCATGAACTGTTGTTAACTATTAGAGCTAAGAAAATACCTGACATGTAGAAAATTTCAGTGGCTGGAAATGTTCACAGTTAGAAAATAACACAGTACAGATGTTTCAAAGAATGAATAATGTAGTAGGAGCTGGAGGTGGTAAGGAGGGGTGGTTTTCTTGGACAAACCACACTTTCTACATTTGCCTGATCTATTGATGCCAGCAGAATCATGTATCTGCTTCAAGCACAGCAGTGGATCCAGAAAATACACCTGTGGTGAAGATATAGAAGCTGGAGCTAAAATTCCCACAATGATAGGTCAGCCAAATGAGGATATTGACATCAACAAAAAATGAAGCATTTTAGTCTCGTTCACCAAATAGAAAATTCCACCAAAATTAATATCTTCATAGAGAACAAGATCTTTAGAATGTAGTATAAAAATACATGTATTTTTCCCTTTCTTTGCAGATGAGGCAAGATTTTTTGCTTTTATTTGCGAGCTGTGATATAGAATGAAGCATGAAGACTGGCACAAGCCATGGTGCTCCTCTTCCTCTCTACTGCAGTGGAATTAAAGTAATTCAGTTCTTTAAATGGATAGTACACAGGTAACTTGGAATCAAGACTACTATGTTTTTTCCTGTGTAGTCTCTGAGTATGGTGTTTAGTTGTCAGTACTGTTCTGAGTTTGAAAGTCCTTTCAAGATACAGTAGACTGCAGTAATACAGGAATTAATAGTCAATTCAGTCATATAGTTAGATATTCATAAAGGATATATTTTGTGGCTTTTCCACAGCAATGGAGTGTTATTGCAAATATCATGTATCCCTCATTGCTGGGTGTCCAAAAATGCCGCTGTTTGTCCCACAGCACAAAGCTCAGGGGCAGGGAGCAGGAGCTAGCAAATCCCAGTAACTGTGCATCACACAGACAGCTTAGTTTATTTCGTGTAGGAGCATTCTTTGGTTATTCAAGGTTACTTTTGATGCAGACTCTCCCTGCATCTCACCCAAGGAAAACTTACCTTTGTCCAACACCCGCATCTCAACTCACCCTCACTCCCCTACTACGTCAGGGAAAACCAAATGGCAAGCTTAATAAGTAAAAAGCCCAAAGTCTTTCTTTGGTTTTAAATCAGGGTTTCGGAAGTATCTGACAATAAGCAGTGGGATAGCTACCCCGGGTAGACAAAAGATAGTGAATGTTAAGACTTTGCTGACAGCCAAGAGCGTAGTGATTCAGTTAGTATTAGCAGGTTTTAATCTAGTTCCTTTAATGGCCACCTGCTCCCAAAACACCCTGGCCACTTGTTTCTGCCCTTACATTGCCAATTGGACCAAGCACCATGTAGCAGTGCAAACAGACTATCAGATAAGAAAAACCAATCCAGTCAAAAAGTTTTCGCTGGATCAGTTCCCTGATACTGTTTACCTCCTGGCTGCAAAAGCACTCGCATTAGTTACGTTTGTGCAGGGGGAAAAGAACCAGAATGGCTAAAACTTTTTGTTATATTTCCTCAGCAAGGCTGCTTACCTTCCTAGCTGTCTGGGCTTACGTGTGCAGAGTGAACCTCTGCTCACCCTGCACAATGTGCAGTTACTCCACATGGCTGCTCAGGACTATAAAAGCCCCGACTCAATACTCTGAATACCTGCTGGTGCAAACTCCAGCCAAGTGTGTGAGGGTCAAAAGTTGCAAAGAGGGAAAGATGTAGGCTATAAGGTAATTTGCCATTCTGTACTTATGGGAAGTAGCTTCAGCGTTTACGGTGCTGATCATGAACGAACCACAATGGAAATAACCTAAGCCCAACACTTACAACAGTAAGTTGCTTTTTCAGATACTCCAGACCTCATATCAAAGCTCATTCTGAGTTTCTTCAGTGGTTGTTTGATACTTGGGTGGGAGGGGGGTTGTGTTAGAAATTGTGTGTATTGAATGAAGAATCAAATAAAACTCTAAGTTTATGTCATTTGCAGGCTGAATTAATTGGGAAAAAATAAATCCCTCCTGCATAATCTCTTTGATCCATGCAAACAGATCACGGAACTGGAATAAAAGACAGTGAAATAATAATTTTCCAGTCATCTAGTGGTAATGTTTTATATTCATGTTGGAATCATTTTGAAATAGATTGGTTTTTTTCTGTTCTAGTCAGAATAAAAGCCTTAAAATACACAAATTTTAGCAGCAGCAGAGTCTATTTAGTACAGTCAGTTTCTTCTTGTTTCCTGAAAAAATAGATTTCCACTTACTCAGAAAATAAGTTTCAACAAATATTCCATAAAATTACAGCTCATGGAAGTATCATAAGTGCTTCCCTAAACAAGGCGAGAGTTGACATGCAACAGATTCATGACGGCGAACTGATCGTTCAACTTGACCTTTTATTGCAAAATTGGATTGGAATTCTGCCATATTATAGATGGTCATCTTGTAAACATCCAGATGCCACCGTTAGTTTCTATAGTTTTTCACCAGCTGGAAAACATTGGAAGTGGTTATAACAGCATAAGCTCTTGTACCACAGAAACTAAATCAATCTGATGACGGTATGAAAGTTCTGCAAGTATTTAGCAGAAGTTTTGGTAAATACTTGTGCAACCCATACCACACTTGTGCGTGTGTGTGCGTGTAGCAAGCTTTTAGCTAAGATCTTTCGTTTGGTCTTATATAAAGAAGTCCAGAATGCAATCTGAAATCGAGCAACATATTACAGTATATCAAACAAGCACAGTTTGAAACAGTTTCCTTACGCTGTTACTGTAGACTCCTGTTGTCATTCCATTGTGTTTAGAGCGCCTAGTTATGTATTTTGTGAAGACAGAAAACAGCATGCTTAAGGCAGCTGGATTAGATCATTAAATCATGAACTTTTTCTTCATATTCCATCCACGAAATAGTCTGGTTTATAGTCTTCTTATACTCAGAAGAAAAAAAGTGAGACACTAACATAGAGCTATGAGAAAACCAGCACACCAAGACAGGGTGTTTGGTGTGGGCATATATATGCAGTAAATACTTAATAAATAGAGAGGTGACTTGTGGTGTACGGTGTGAAGAATTCTGTGAAAATCATGGTGCTAGGCAGTCATCCCCAGAGTGGTGGTTCAATGCAATTAAGGTTATTGTTTGGGATACAATTACAGTGATCTTCATCAGTATAATTGGGAATTTTGAAATTTAAAATGGAATATGTTTCTAATTACAGATGATTTTCACCCCTTTAAATAATTATTCACTGATAGGGGACAAGTTGGTGAAACAATCTTCCCTGCTACTGTTAAGCATCCATCTATAAAACAAAACAGAGTTGTATTTGCTAACTAATTTCCAAATAATCAGGCCTTAGTACAGTTTAAAATCTGTAAAAATAACTAACTACAAAGTACAAACAGGTCTCATGTTTTTGACCTTACTAAATCTGTAGAATTTTAGTTTGTTGTGTTCCTAGAACCTTCTTAAATGAAAAGAATGAATTCTGCTGTCAGAAGGATATCCCCAAACTCTTTCCTTCTAACAGAAGCTCCAAATATATTAATTCAGTTTCACCTGGGAAGGAGGGGGAAAAGAAAAAAAAAAAAAAAAAGAATTGAAAGAATTGTTCCTTTCTGGTGCAGCTGCACTGAAATCTGACCTTTGAAATTCCTTGCAGAATTCTGCTAGAGAGATGCAAAAGAAACAAGAAATTGCCCTCAGCATGGTACTGCTCACGTTTCACAAACACTTCAGAAAACTGGATACAGTTTTCTCATGGGCGTACCTTCAACTCATTACAGACAGCAAACTGTGAGGACTGCTCACAAAGCAAAATGAGTAAATTAATTATATGACAAGTGTTAATATCTTATTTAGAATAAGTAATCCCCAAATATCAATTAAAAGTTTTCCTCAGTGTTGGAAACTGTTTACATCTTAAAGGACAAAAAAAGCAGCGAAAACTTAATGTGAGAGTAAACTTGTGAATTTTTTTCCCCTTTAAAACATTTTAAAAGATTAAAACTATTCAACATTCTTCAAGCAGAGACCTTCAGTGCTGAAAAGCATACCCTCATACGAATAAGATGTTTCCATGGTAGCTTTTTATTCCCGTGAATAAACAATTCTGTCATTGTGACAAAAAAAGTAATTCCTAGTGGGATATTTCAATATATTTCTTAACCTAGAGAAATGTAACTCAATTTTAAATTCGGGAATAACATGGGGGAAAAAATTAAAAAACATAATTTTCTTCAGCCTATTCAAAGAATCAGATCAATCTTAGTCCAATTTTAGTGAATACTGAAATGATAAGATAACACCAAAGTGGAAACTTTTCTATGTCTTTATGTTTCACCTAAACATTGTGCTCATCAACAAAATCTGAGGTCTCTTTTACTGGCTATTTCGCCTTAATAGGCACTTTAATATCCAGAAAAGACACTGGTTGCAATTTGCAACTAACTAAAAACTTCTATAACCTGTTGAGTGTTACTCCTCCATCTACAATAGCTGCCAGAGCCAACACCGACATTCCCATCAGCATATGCAAAATGAAATGTTGTTGTCCTGGGAAGGTAGAGTGGGATTGAGTTCCTGCTACAGGAGACGAAGTAGGTGGATGAGTGAAAAGAGAGATGTCAGATAGAAACCTGCACTATCTGGCTTTTTGCTTCTGTTGATGCTCTTATGGGTCACTTCCTCCATTGACTTGCAGTCACCATTTCTACACCATGAACTCTCCCTCGGAAGCATCAGCAAACTTGTTTTTTTAGGATGCGGATGGCAGGTCTGCTGTTGAAAATAAAAGACTGTTGAAATCTATAAGAATCTAGCAAAATTTCGATGGCCATTCAATGCAGGAAAGAAATGGAAGTGTGCCAAAATTTTAAATAAAAAGACCCCTGGATACTTTTTGTAATAGCTTGATCCAAAATCAAATTTGTATTTTTGTAAGTATATTTTAATACTAATCAAAAAAATCATGTGATTAGATAAATATCATAAAGTTCTTTGTTGCAATGCTTGTTAAGAACAAAGGAAGAAACTTCATAGAGGTTAAGAATCTGGTTCTGAATGTAGTGGCAACCATTTCTCTAAATTATTTATATTTTCTTAGGCATAGTAAACATGAGCATATGAACTTCTGCTCCAAAAAAAATACATCTTCAGCAATCTGGAAATTATTATTTTGTTTCAGTTGGACAGATGTTTATTCTTAAGTATTGTGGCATATGAGGGTTTTATATTTTTAATATTCATTTTGCTTTACACTTAAATTGTAGTGTGCTGCAATTTACTCATTTTATTTTAGTATGAGGACTAAGCATTGCTCTACAAAAATCAGACTGCAGATCCATCTAGTACAGTATCATCCCTCTGAAAACAATTAGTGCTCATTTTTCCCAAATGTTATATCTAATTGATCCAATTGTATATATTCTATGAAGAGGTATTTACTGTTGAATTCCTTAACTTTTCATTTCGAAGGATAATTTCTTTTGTTGAGCTTGGATAAAAAAAGCTTCATAAATTGTTATTTTTTACATTTATAATACTCTGTTCGTCTCATCTTTATGTAAGAAATATGCTTGTCAACTCAATACTTTTGTCCTTTTTAAATTAAGTAATCCAAATAATTTAAAAATCTCTTTTCTTTTAAAAAGCTTTGATTATATTTTTTTAATGCTCATTGTCTTTCTAATTGCCGGTCCCTAAACTTGTCTAATTTTTCAGTATCCTTTTCAAAGCAAGGTAACCCATATTACAAGCAGTATTCTAAATGAGTCTGCATCACTGACTTACATAAAGACCTTTATAGAGTATTTATTCACATCAGAAAGCAAACACAAAATTAGTGTAAACACAATTAAAATAAATTCATTTTCCAAATCGATCTCATAGATTTTTTTGCAGCATTAGCACAGCTCTCTGGCTAAGAGCCTCCACTTCTGTTGTCATTCTATAATTATATGAAAAAGGCATTAGCTCTCAGTACAGGAAAAGTGGAACAGCAATCTCCCTCTTATTGAACAACATTGTATGTCAAGTGGTATGTAATACTCAGCTGATGCACTGATTTAAATCTTAGATATACAGTTTAAAGCCAGCATTGGTTAGAAAGCATAGACATTGTCTCTAGTGAAATGTTAAGTGCACAAATTTAGATTTTTGGTTAACATTTGGGGATTATAACTAACACTCAGATAACATATCTTCTTTCCATATGCATTCCTACTGAAAAAAAAAATGTTTTGCTAAATTATTTATGGAATAAAAAAAACCAAAAAGGGACATAACTCAAGGATCACATAGTGACTTCAGTGGTGATTTCTCATAGAGTATCTACTGGATGTCAAATATCCACTTTTTCACTCATCAGTCAGAAGTTTTTGGCTCTAGCTAAATTTGCCTTCTTTCTCACTATAGGAATTGATATATCCAACAGTGTTTTCACAAGAAACTCTTTTACTTTATCTCTTTATTTGAAGATACAGTATTACTAAGTTCATAGCATCCCACTTCCCAGACAACATTAGCATATCCTATTAGAGTAGTCCAATCTGATAAAAGCCCCAAACCTGTGAATAAACCTCCCTGTGATATTTGAGAGTGTTAAAATATACTACATTTCTAAACTGGTGGATTCAGTTTAATTTTATGCCCACTAAATATAGCAGAGGAAAAGAACTGACCTCTTTTCTCACTGCATAAGAATTGTTAGTGCTTATGGACTCCCTGCTTCTATATGAGTTTCATCGCTGTTGAAGAAACAGTCTGAGAGACTTTCCGTCAGTCTTGCAGCCCATCCAGGGATTGTCAGAAAGTTGTAGTGCACTATCTTTCTTCCTGTCAAGTCTGTAACACACATCTGGTGAGGGACTGAAGCAGAAAAAATCTCTGCTTGCATTACACTATATCCCTCCTTTCCCATTTTTTTGTGCATGCATATATATATGTGTATATATATATCATATATATCACATACATATGCATACGTGTGTGTATATAATATATATACACAAACATATATTGTGTATATGTATAATTACTCTGATGGATATGTTCTGAGAAAAATATGTTGCATTAGGTGGTTTTGCAGTGCTAACTCCATCTGTTTCTTGGTTGGAGACTGTAATATATAAAATATATTAATATACATATTTCATGTAATCTTATATTACCACACATTTAATAGTGTACATGTTATTAATAGTATACAGATTTATGCAGTTCACATTGGTTGTACCTTTATATTATTCAAAGGCAATGAATCTGGCACAGGTTACCTTCTTCATCTCAGACCAGATTGCTCATGTTCATTACTGTCTAAGAGAGTTTGTGCATAACTACACCTAGTTCCAGAAGATCCCATGAAAGGGGATAGCAGAAGAGCATCAGGCAGTTGCTATGCTTCTCCAGCACTTGGCTTATTTGTCATCCAGACAATCTATTCCAGCAGTTCTGGCAGTTTCATTTTAAAGGTTTTTTGCATTGAATCTTTCTTTTGCTAATTTGTTATAACTCTTCAGTGCTCATCAACTGTTTAATGCTCATCGGTGGTCATGTAAGTAACGATACGACCACATGAAATTTGGAGGCAGGGGCAGTGGACTGTGACAAAGCTCTGAGCTGGTCACATGTGAACTAGAAATAAGAAATCCCATGACTGTTGCTAATGCAACTTTGACCCTTACCTAACAGACTTAGCTAGGTGTGTTAGTCTGGGTTCCATGTAACAAAAACAAATATGGCTTCTAGTTCAGAGCTCCTTCATGCCTGGACAGAGCAAACTAAAAACTACTCTGTAGGCACCTTTAAGGGTCTGAAAAAAGGTAAAACTGTCAAAGTTAAGGTCAATTAAATCAATTTGTGAAGAAATTTAGTTTTAGAACATAAATAGTCTTAGATTACGAACTGCTAAAATTGTTATATCATGCTATACACTATCAATCTATAAATAAAAACAAATTAACTGCAATGGCACCCAATCAGTTGCCAAGACTTCTGTAATAAAACCAGACAGATAAAGCACTTCAGTAGTAGGAAAAACCTCTGAAGACAAAGAATTCTGGAAAGACTAAAGCGATTGTTCCTTTTTTGTTACGGATATATCCACAATTTTCTTGAAACTGATGTGATATCTTTCTCTTTAAGAAGTGAGTGGGCAAGGTACAGGATGCAAAAATGGTGGTTTTATATCCTCCAGTTTGTGGTAAAACAGTATCATAATTTCAAAGAGATTCTCTGTCTTCACAGTAAGATAACTGCAACATAACGTAGTCTTCATCAGTGGAGAATCTATCCTCAATCTGTTTATACTCTGTTTCATTATTAAAGATGTCATGTAGACACATAGGCAAGCTCAATTTCAAGAACAGTAGACAGAGACAGCAGTATTTTTCACAAGGAAACATGAGTCCAAGTGATTATTAATATAACTTTATTGTTTGTTTTGATTGTTTCACTATGCTAATTCAATTTATATAGTTGAATATATTTCCATATCATGGTGGTAACTCATTGTTCTTCTCTCATTTAGGAGCCTTATGTTTAGAAAAAGTCTATGTTTGTTCTAAAATAATAAAATTCTTCAACTGAACATAGCAGTCAGGTATAATGTCTCTGGTCATAACTTCCAAACTTAAGAGCCCTGACAACTTAGATGATTTAGTTGTACCAGTGCACTACAGATTTTAAAATATGATTTTTTAATGACCTGACACTACACTTTATTTTTAGTTATTAGCTAGTTGTTTTCTCTACGCAGTCTGCAGTACAATCACTGCATATTTGTCAAGCCTGCCACCCTTGGTTAAGACGCTGGAATTTCTAGCAAGATAACTGAAGAAGCTTCACTATGCTTATTTTTCTGTCATTACTGAGATGGAAAAAGAAACTTTCCAACCAAAACATATCTTTTCAGAGGAATATTGAGATTAGTGAGTCAGTCATAATTACAAGAAATTTAAACAATACAGGAGAGCTATAACCTTGAGAAATAGCCAAAGAAACGTTTTAAACTATAATTATTCTGCAAAATTCAGACACCAGTTAATGATGCCACTTAAAAATAAATAAAATTCTGATATGATTATAATTAACAAAAAAACATCCTCAGAATAGTTATGTTACTGCTAGAACATCTGTTGAACAATGCATCTTGTCAGTGGGATCAGTGGATTCTCACTTCCTGGGCATTGTTCCAGCATTCTTGGTTTAAATCTGCCTCTATTATAATGGATTTTTTTCTTAACTCTTGTTTCTCTGAATCATCCCAACTTTCTGACAGTTTGTCTGTGAATTCTGAAGTATAGGGAAATATATAGAAACAGTCTTTTGTTTCTTGCATATGTTAACAGAAGTACCCGATAGTCCTATTCTTCCTATTCTTTGTGATCTGGAGAATTCAGAATGCTTACTTCTGTTTTCTCTAAAACCTGTGTCTATTGTACGTATACCATGCAAGGGAATACGTGTGAGAATGTCCACATTTTGTATAAAACTTTCAGAATAAATTATCATTCCTGAAAAAAAAAAACCTGGGTAATAATTAAATTGCTAGCTACCTTGAGTGGCAGATATATGTGAAATGAGAGTTAAATTCTATTGGAGCATTTTTGGTAATATAGCAGTACTGATTTGACTTTTTTTTTTTTAGATATTTGCTATTCTGTGTTTATTTTTTATAAAATTTAATTGTAAAAATTAGAGGTAATTTTGACTGAAAAGAAACCTAGCATGTGATCATGTGTGAAAGTAATCTGAAATACAGACTATGAAATCAACAAATACATTCATACAAAAGATCAGTCAGATTTCTATGTTTCTGTGCAGTGAAATCATCAGTTCCTGTACAAGCAAAACAGGAAAGAAAATGGGACCTAGTCCTATGCAGAGAACCAGAAGTTGAATTTATCATCAGTTTTTTAAGTAACCAACTAAAGTATTAGAAGCTATGTCATAATTATTTCCTGAAACTTCAGATTAGTAGACTCAAAAACTGAATTATTTTCTTGCTCTAAGATGAATTAGAGGATACAAGCCCAGGATATTTTTGTCTTAATTTAATGTACTGATAAATGCAATAATCTAAATTACCTGCTAATCTAATTTATTAATGTGCATGTTGAACAGGCTTATTAGACGGCAAAAAACCTTCGGTAGCTGCTTCACGGTTATCCAACACAAAGACTGAAGAGAATAATTCATTTGTCTTCAGATAGATAGCAGTTTTTCCCTTTCTCTTCTAAAGGGTATGTCTCCACTTCATTGACTTCTGTGATTTAACCAAGATTAAATGATCTGCCTAAGACCATAAAAAAGATTTCTGGAGGACATCCCAGGCCTTGCAATGCCATCCTTCCTGTTCTTATCAGAAACTAGCCTTCTACTCCTTATCTAGATTCAGCCCAGTCTCCTCAGGGGTTCAGCCTGGTTTGGCAGAGTCTGTGGATTGAAGACTGACGTGGTGGTGCTCTCATTGAAACTACACTCAATTTCAGATGCACGTTCACCCTTTCTCATGATACAGACGTTCAGTGACAAAGTCAGTTAGATTTAGCCTTTAGTTATTAATCTACCTGCCAGCAAATAACGTGTTCCTTCTGTAGGCTCTCAATTCATATGTTAATTCTAGTGAGGTGATTGCTTCTGTGTCTTTTAGTCCATCTACTACTCTTGATCCTGAATTCTTCTTGCTAGCAGAACAGATTATTTTGTGTTTGTAATCGGAGTGAAATGGCAGTAGACCAATACAACTGAACTACGGTAAAATGCTGGTTCAGGCAAAGACTCAAAAAAGGCTAACAAACACAAAATGAAAGCTTTCTGACATATAGACAGAGCAATAATTAACTGTCTCTCTCCAACTAGCTATAATTAGCAGGAGCAGAGCTAATGATTATAAGTCATACTGGTGATCTTTTGTTTCAGCATTTAAAAACACACAAAAGCTTCTCAGCAGCCAGTATGTTTAAAAAGCCCCTCCTCCCCCCCTTATTACCATATACTGTCATAGATTGTCACCTCTCAAGAGAATAGCTGCATGGCAGCAACACTACACTTTTAAATAATACATCAAAACAAGGTTTGTGATTTACAGCCATTATTGTGCTTCTGAGTGGATGAGCTGTAACTCTATTTTCTTACTAATTTAAGATGTCAGTAGCCATCTTAGGTAGCAAGGAATGGGAGAGAGGGGAACTGTGAAAGGAAAGATGTCTCATGTAAAGAACTGTTAGGGTACAAAATATAAAATAAGGCTAAAGTACTGATACGGAATCTTCAGAAAGAAAGTCAGTCAGTCATTACCTGCTGACAGCGTGACTTATGTTTCTCCTGTCTGGATAACAAATGCAACGTACAGGGAATACAGGTTCATCAATTGTTTTCATGTTGTGATTTCATGGAGTGGGGACTATATAATATAACATCAAATAAACAAAGAAAATAAAAAAACATCCATGGAAACTTTCATCATGGGTCATAAAAGAAAAATGTGTTTCCACAAATAATTCCAAGAATATATTAAAGAAATAATTACAAGAAAGTATCCATTAACTTTGAGCAGCTTTTTCAAATATGGAATACACTAGCAAGATCGTAACATCTTCCTTCTCTCCACTTTGTTTTCAAGCTGACATTGAAAACTAAGAAATACTTAATATCTGTGAAAAAAATCAATATTTTTATTCCCTTGGAGATGATAAATATTCTTAAATGATTTTTTTATTAATGACACTGGGCATAGATCCTCCCAACAGATTAAATTCTCCTCCCAACAGATTAAATTCTCGAAGACAATAATCATTTAAGAGCACAAGACTGTCTCATTTTCAAAAGCACTCCTATGGCTCAAAGATTTAAAAATGTATCCTCCATCACTGATAGACAAGCGTGAAATAAATTAAAAAAATTAAAAAGTGTTTCGATATTTTTCAATTTTTGTTTTAAATAATTTCCTAAGGAGTATATTTTTCTTTCCTGAAACCAGGATATTTTTCTTTCACAAGACTGAGGGAGACCAAAGAAACTAGGAATAAGGATAGGTTGGATCTGTCTTGAAAGATATAGCTGAGCTCCAGAGAAACTCCTCTGGCTTCTTCTCTTGAGAGGAGGACAGGAGAATGCAGAACACTCCTAAGGCAATTGCTTGGACATCTACATTGCTGGCAGAGGGGGCGTGGATGATGAAACCAGCTAAAAGAGAAGTCTCAAAGAAGCTTAAGACATGAATCACATGGAAATTGCAGGGAAGAGCAGATATCAGATGGACAGGTGAAGTAAGCAAGGTGAGACAATGCAGATGTGGCACTGGAAAAAGGGTGGCAAGACTTGGAAATATTCTGGAAGGTATTGATGGCTCCTTCTCTTTGAGACACAGTAGCCTGTGTCACAGTAGGGTTCGTGACTCCATGACTCAACGTAATCCTACACAAAAAAAAAAATTAATGGAAAATGGCTCAAGATCAAGACTGGAAATATATTCACAGAAGACATAATGTTTTAAGACTCCTTAATCACAGTGGTTTTAAAACAAGTGAAGTGAAGATGTGTATATATCTGTAGGAACTATTAGGAAATTCCTTTGTCATAGCTTTTAAGCTCCAACTCCACTGTAACTGTCACATTGTACATATGTACAATTTTAATTTCATCTCAGAACAACATACTGATGGTCAAAAATAATTTTAAATTGTATACATTAATCTCAATAGAATAATGACATTGTCATTGAGCTTAGTATGCTACAAAGCTCAGAGATAAATAACATGTACGTTTTATGAAGGTTACTAATTTTTCAGATAGAAAAGAGTTAGCTGAAAAGTAGATTGTGGACAATTATGGGCATTTTATGATGTATGCATTGTTAGAGATAGCTCAGGCAGCAGACCTGAGGTTGCCTGCGTAGTGCAATTTGACTGGTGTGAAAGTTAATTTAGGGCAGTGTCTGAAAGCGTGGTTTCAATTTTAAAGCTCAACAGGGACACAGGGTGTTACTGGTTACTGTCCTGCTTACATGAAGCGAAGACAACTATACATAATTAAAATACTTCCAGGAAGCATCAGAAGACCACTGAGCTCACTGTGGATCTCTTGTACCTTATAGAGCTTCAAAATATAAAACCTGTAGAAAACAGACTGGTGTTTAACAATGACATATATTAAAAAGGAAAAGAGAAAAGAGAAAAAAGAGAAGCCAGTCTTGTAGTTGTGTCTTTGAATTCTATTTTAGGGCAGGAAGATAAATTTTATGAAAATACCACTTTATGACTGAAATTTGTAGAGTGCAAGGGCTGCAAAATTTGAATATTTTTTCATGGCAAGGCAAGGCTTCTTGAGCTTCTAATGTTCACAAGAATGGTTATTTCAGTCTCTATAATCATAGAATGATAAAACAGAACCATAGAATACCATGTTGGAAGGTACCTCAAGGATCATCTGGTCCAACCTTTCTTGGCAAAAAGGTTGTGTACCTCCATAAATCCTACAGTTATCTGTCTTTCTCTGGGTTTTACGTAAAAGTTCTTCAGCACGCAATCTCTAATGCATGCGTATTTCCTCATTACAATGTGAAAATTGTACAGCTGTATGTAGGAAAAGCTTTTAAATAGTGTAGTACATATGACTGAACACAGCAAACTCATGTTAATTTCAAATACTTTTTGGGTGTGTTAAACTTCAAAGTATTTGTGTGAAGACAGATTGCATTTGTGTGGGAAAGAAGAAGAGAGATATTTCCTGGCAAAATTCATTAAGAAGTCTAAATAAAAATTATGTCTTGTAGATTGTTTTAATAACTGTTTGTGTAAAAATTGGAATAAAGTGTAACATTTTCTTTGGAGACTGAAGATTCTCTTCCACTGTACTACAGGTTAGCTGCTTTCCTGAATACAAGGGTGTGATCCAGTGACATTCTTGATTTATGACTTTAGCCCTTTAATTTATTGTAATGGGAGGAATTTAGAAAGTTAATCTAAAGTGAGGTGACAGACCACAATACTTCTGTACAAAAATCAGGTATATAAGCACAGAAAGGCAGAACACTGAAAAAAAGCTGTATCTGTAGATGGCATTAAAGGGAAAAATCTTAGCAGCAAGCACAGTAATTGCTGGAGGATGAAGACAATCCTGCTAAACAGAAAATCAATGGCAACATTTGTACACAAAGTGACTCATATTACATCCTGTCATTGAACCCTAAACCTAATTGACACTCAATAGGTCTGTCCTTTCCAGTTCTCCTTTCTAGTTTATTTCTGTATTAAAAAATGACAAGTCCTAGACAACACATTATCTGATATTCCAAAAAGCTGTGATTGCATAGGTCTATCGTCTCGTGTTCCAAACGGCTCTGTGCCCATTTGAAAGAAAGGGTTGTATCTTGAGTAGGTTAATATGAAATAAAATCTTGGAGAAGACAAGGCAGACAGCGGACTTAACAAGTTAGGACCAACTCAGTAAAGGCTTAATTTAACCCTTTCATCATCACGGAAAGCAGTTTTTAAATTCCCTGTTCCTGTAGCAACCCTGAGTCGGGTACCAAAACACCCCGCCCTTTACATGGAAAGAGTTAAGTGTCTGATGATAAAATTCATGACTGCTAACACACAAAGCAGCTTGGTAATAATACCCCAAGTCAGAAGGAATTAATGAAGAGAGGTTGTATCTTAACTT
Organism: Burhinus bistriatus; assembly: GCA_013397275.1. Lineage (NCBI taxonomy): Eukaryota > Metazoa > Chordata > Aves > Charadriiformes > Burhinidae > Burhinus > Burhinus bistriatus. Next base: position 28,140 of record VYXH01011496.1, on the reverse strand, counting down.
CCTCCTGCCCTGAGTCTGCAGGCCATGGACTGCCATGCAGACCAGTGACAGGTCACCGCGCGGTCTGGAATTCCTCATAAGGACTAAGGACGTGGCCCTCTTAAAATGAAGCAGTAGGTCAATCTTCTCAAATTTAGCAAGGAAAGGGGAGATCTAGACTCAGGTACATCTAGAGCTGGGAAAGATTGAAGCCTACAGGAATGGACCTGCTACTAGTTTAAATTTATTTGGGAAAACAGTCAGAGAAACTCCTAGTTTACACATTCTGAAAAAAATAATAACTAAGATAGATCCTGTTATCTAGGAAATGTCTTGTATAGATAGATCCTTACTGGAGCATAGGTATGAGACAATTCTGAGTGTTGGCTTACTGGTGAATGTGTACACAGACAGAAAATTTAAACAGATCTTTTTGAAAAATATTTGTGTTTACTCCCCAGAAGGAAAGCTAAAATGGTTAATACATAGTCGAGACAGGCCTTGACTGGATGAAATTAAAATATCTGATTTCAATTTAAGGCAGCTCACCTGGTTATTTTATTGTTCCACATGTCTCCTGCAACATCAGTTAGAAAACTTTCCTTAGCGTTTCCACTCAGCCTTGTCCATCTCTTGTAGCTGCAAACTGGAAAACCTTGTTTTCTAGCCATACCAGAAATGAGGAGTTCCTACTCCCCTGAAGGAAGTCTTTCTCCAATATGGTTCCATACTTCTTTAACATTGATCAGTTATCAATCTGCAGTAGCAAGACCTCATGGGACCTAGCTGTTAGGTTTTCAAGCTTCTAAAACAAAAAAAAGATAAAAATAAGGAAAGAGAGGGAAATAAACTAAGCTAACCAGCATTCTTGACTAAACTACCACTGACATAAAAGAAATTCCTATATTGACACCCGTTACTGAACCTTAAATATATTCTCATTCTCACAAGAGGACAGCACAATAATCTGTCCACACAGATGCATAACAAGCAGGAGTGTTGAACCTTATCACTCAGTATGCAGGAGCCACTGAACTTCTCCTATATCCTGCATTCCCTACAACCTATAAATTAAGTCCTTTTTCTTAAACTTACGACACAGGCCTGTAATGAATGAGAAATAAAAATAAAGGACACAATCTTTAACAGGACCTGAAGCTGGCTCAGGCAAAGCTTCCCCATTCCTGTTAGCAGTGCTATAGACAATGCATATAACAGTATTTCAGAATTACTGTATTGCAATGTCCTAAGCACATTAGCCAAGAAAGAATTGCTTAAAGGTATTTGGGAAGTAATGCAAACTTCTTAAATATATCTTTCCATTTAGGAAATAGAAAATCAGAATAACTGGAAGGGAAAGGTCTGTTTATTTCACACTGCATGATGGGAAATATACTTCTGAAGAGTTGGGTTTCTGTGTTAATTTAACACTATCTACAAGTTTACTGAATTAAGTACGCTACCTCTACAATATTGACTCTATGTGATACAGAATTGCTTCTGGGCAAGTTTAGACTTCTGCAATGATAATTATATTTCTATGTATCTCAAAGGATCTTGGTAGCCATTTACCTTATCTAAGAAATGAGTATATATGTGCTTCTAACCTGTGCTAAAATTGAATAATGCAAGGAATATATCACTCAACTAACCATATCAGTCTGTATTATTATTAAAGCCTTACTCTTTCATTTTGTATGTATTAGATAATTTTTTTTAGGTCTAATATTAAAGCAGATATAATGAAAGATTTACTGAATTCAAGGACCAAAATCTATACTCAGGTTAATTGATATTGATTTGTAACTAACACCACATTCAACAACATTGATATCACAAGAGGTGATAACATAAATTAGGGAAATTATTCTGTCAGATCTAATGGCAACAGAAAATGTAGCACTCAATTTGCCTAAAGAAATTTTTCTACAATATATAAAGCCATTGCTAGAGCCATTTTACAGTCCAGTCCATTAGTAATCACATGATTTTAGAGAAGAAAATATATCAGTGTGAGTTGCTAGAGGAGTTTTTAACCTGTTCAGCGGATCAAAAATGAGAACTGAAACATGGCTTGATTAGAGCATACAAACACAACCAGAAGGGTAAACCTGTGGGTCCTAACAGCAGATTTAGAAGAGTAGCTTGATCAAGGAACTTGATACATTTAAACCAGAAAAAAGGTGCTATTTTTGGACACTGAGTGAGATAACCAACATTGTAAAGGACATGTGGGATTCTGCTGATGATTTCAAGCTACTTGCCTTTCTGGAAAGCAGGCTTTAACCAAACACAAGTATTAGTGCCAGCAGTCTGTGAAAGGTATGCCAACTCTGCTATAAAAATTTGTGTCTATTATCTGTTCTGGTGCAGTATGTTTTTACTTCAAACAACTGAACAGAAACAGCTGGTTTGAAAACACTTCCTGGGCAAATAGAACCTGAAGTTTATACCAGACGGCATTCAAAAAACAGTTTGTCAATACATCAGTGTCTGTGTATCCACAATACTAGCTTTATTTTCAGGTTACCAGTCAAGAATGTCTGCTACATGCTTAGGTGAAAATGAATACTTTTCCATAAACAATTTTTAGAAAATTTGTTGTATGAAACTTAGTAACAAAAAAGTGAAATATGAGATTCTCCAAAAATTTGCTGAGGGTGCACTCGATCGCACTGTCACTGTCATTGATGAAAATATTAAACAGTACTGGTCCCACTATGGACCCCTGAGGGACACCACTTGTCACTAATTTCCTTCTGGACATTGAACCGTTGACCACTACCCTCTGGACGTGACCACCAAAGCAATTCCTCATCCACTGAACAGTACATCCATCAAATCCATGTCTCTCCAATTTAGAGAGAAGCATGCTTTGGAGGGCCGTGTCAAAGTCCTTACAGAAGTCCAGATAGATGACTTGTTGGTGAGGTATATGATACCTCATTCTTTTCACAGTGTAACAAGCTTTCAAGGTGTCACAGGAGTTCTTGTTGTTTCAAGAGGCATCTATTACTGTATAAATGTTTAAATACCTGCCAGAGGACATTGTGTTGGTGTGGCCATTCCCTTGTTCAGATTCTAATGCCCCCTCCAAATGTTGGATTGTGTCTGAGGAAGAGCTTCCCAAAGAGAGTCTAGTCTATGTGCACTGAATCCACATTAAGACCAAAACAGCGTGTGCAAAGTGGAGACCATCAGGGGATTTGATTCAAAAGCACACTACTTCCAACAAACCAAATTGTTGTTAGACATAGCCTATGTGGTTTAGAATATGGAGAATGGAATGGACACCATACTATAGCTCAGTTTGATTTATCCATCAGGCAGTTGTCTTGATCAGAATAAATAAGGAGGGCAGGCAAGGAAATTGGAGTACAATAGGAGGAAAAAGAGAAGAATTTAGGAGGCTGACATTTGGAAGGCATAAAAATTTAAGTCCCTTTTAGGATTAATATTTTACTACGAAAATTAGTGTTACAATTAACACTACAAATTGTTAATTCTGTCACAAAGTGAAAAAGAAGTTCACTGTTGCCACCATTCATGCCTGTGTAAGAGGAAAATGGACAGTTATCCTAGGATAAATTGAAATACTTAAATTGTACCCTGTGGGCCATTCACCTTGTAGTAAATATATATTCAGCCATCCTCTAGTAACCTGAATAATATTTACCACTATTGAATTTTTGATATTGGTTTTGGTTATCAGTAAATAGTCACATGCACAAAAGAAAATTCCAGGTATTCCTTTTTTTTATAAGGGAATACAAGGAAAAAATTACATTTCATTTTTAATATGGTCCAAATTGAGCTTGTTTTAGAAAAAGTGCTACCATGGTTTAAGTATTTGTTAGCTGTCCTTTAGGCATACTCACTGCATTTCTTAAACAGAAGAATTTAATTACACTGAAGCACAAGATGAACTCAAAGAGCAAGTTAAACTCAAGAAGAAATAGAACTTTCTTTTCTAATCAAATATATTGTATAACTGCTGATTTAATTTTCTTCAAATATTTTTTTCAAATACATAACAGTGAAAACAAGTAATTTCTCCAAATCATGAAGAGAGAAGGACCAGGAGGCATATGGAAATACATATCGAGAGGGATTAATATTTTATTTTGTATGTTTTTGTTGTTCAGACACAATGAACATAACACTATTTTAACACCAGCCAGATCACACCTAATAGAAAAATCTCTGGGAAAGATTATATATTTACAGTAAATAAAACTATATGTTAATAATAAATAATTTACATCAGGTTAAAATAGGACTGGGTCTGACTAAAGAATGTTCTCCCTACAACACTCAAAGGGAATAATTAGTTCCAAGTCTGCTCTACATCAGGATATTTCAGACTTATTTTAGTATTAAATATGAAAAAATATTCATGAGTGAAATTTCTTCTCTAGTAGTAATGGAGAGAGATGGATTTCTTGCACACATGACGGCCTCCAAAATTATAAGTTTCCATATAAAATACATTCCTTTCCTGCAGGAAAGTATCAAACTTAAAGCTCCAGATATGTGCATACACTATTGAGAGTGACCAGTGTGACCACATTCCTGAGATGTCTGTGAGACTGATAGACAAACTTAGAATCTTTTAGCCAGCATAAATTTGATAATATTGTACTTTATATTCAGAGTATTTCTAGTGTACAGTTAATTTATCTTAGCTTCCAGATAAATTCACTAATTAGCAGATGTTCAAGCAGCAAAATATTCACACTTCCTAAGCATCAAATAAATTGCCTAGAAGCATACAATCAAACAATCAGAAAGGGGAGGAGAAACCATGGGGAAAGGAGGGGCAATCTAAGGCTGTCAGCAGCAATTCAAAAGATTGTATAGCTCCAGAAACAGAACGATCATTTAAAATGATCACTCTATGTTTGAAGAATGATATTTCCAATGAATTTAGGCTTAGGATGAAGAAAAAGGAGAAATTATGTGTTTAATTTCTCTTCCCTTGCAAAACATGTTAGCTTGACTACAAAGAAAACAGAGTACCTTATGTTGCTCTGGCAGTACAAAACCAAAATCAACTCAGGAACCGCAGTTCCTAACTGGATCTCATGTTGCTGGAATGTCTTTAGGTCAAAACCTTTCGAGGTCCTGGCAAATGGAGGGAACACGGTAGCAGCAAGAGCGTGGTCAGACCATTCCTTTCTTTCCAAGTGAAGCAGGGCAGACAGATTACAAAATCTTGCTCAAACATACCCTGACTGACACCGTGGTCCCTGCAGGATGGAAATACCCATCTCATAAGCTGTTTGAAGTTCCCTGTGCTATTTGTATTGTTTATTGAAAGAACTGGGGAGCAAAAACCTGGATCCCATGTCTTTATCTGCCATAACCGTGAAAGCCAGCCTATTCTGTTGTACTGTCAATGTTTTTGACAGCAGGAGATTAGCTGTCTGTCTTTGAGGCCTGAGTATGTCCACAAAATGGGAAATGTGGGAAGCAGACAGACACAGATCGCTGTAGATAAAAGAAGAATGGTGTTTTCAAACGTTATTTTGCTGATATAGAGAAAGACTAAAACATGTAGCAGCAGATGTGACTAGATATAATAACAATAAAGGTACCTAAACCAGAAACTGTTTGGTGTTACTGGCAATAGGAGGTAGTGTTTTACAAAGACTTTCAGGCTCAGGATATTTACCAGGGGTTATGATGAAAAAGTAGACAAAATATGAAGTAGGCAAAGATAGCAGACAATCTGCTGTACAAATAGCAGTAGGATTTCCTCAGCCTACTGTAAAATTTCAAATAAATGAACCTTCCAAGCTTTAGGAAAGCTTTCGATTTTTCTGAACCTGAAAGAGAATTTAAGCTGTTTGCAGAGGACAACCTGAAAGGTCAATTGGGGATTTTAAAGGATTTGGAGGAGTTGTTACCTCACTTGATCTGTGAGTACTTGTAGCTTAAAATTAGCTACAATGCTGCAAAATTCTGTAAAACTAACCATCATCACTGGACAACACAAGATCATCATAAGGAAAAAAACCATATAAAATAAAAGAACAATGGTTTCCTCTTATGTGAGACAGAGACAAAGAATGCAGAAGACATGAGCCAGTATATTGTGGACTGTCACAATAAACGAGGGCAATAAAAGACATCTGAAACAATTTCTACAGTACCTAAGGCTTTCAGAATACGTGTTCATCAGTTTTTTTGTGGGAAAATTTGTTTACATAGGAAAGACTTTTCTAGATGTGTTAGTTTAGTTACAGTTACCTAACATTGTATAAAACTTCCAAAAGCATCTTGAACCAAACACTACTCCCCAGATCTTTTCCATTCAAATACAGCCTTCACAGTAGATTTTCATATGCCAATATTTTTACATTTATTTATATCTAAATCTTAGGTGGTATCGAAGACACTTTCCTGTGCAGATAAAAACAAATCTACTTTGTCTGCAAATATATTTTGATGACGAAATTTTTCTCTTACTCATTGCATAGAGTAGGAACAAATTAAAAGATTCTTAAAATTGTTTTTGATAAACAGTTAACATTAGGGGGGAAGGTTTTTATACTAGAAATTTATGTTCTGATTAGAAAAATAGTTCTGAGTATTAGAAAACTGCAAATTTTGTCACAACAGAAAAATTCCACTGAGAAAAACTATTTTTAAGCCAACAAGAAACAACTCTTCTGAGGGTTTTGTACCATTTGTAACTTGATCCAAATATGGTACATAGTTTTAACAAAAACACAAATACTATTTGTACCTGTAAAGAAAACAAAACAGCACTAAAATAATTAGATTGTCTGCAAAGGTTGTAAGAATTCCACGTGCAAATGAAAACCCCTCTGCACTCAAATAAGATAAACTATGCTCTGCATTAGTGGGACTTGTTTTGTGCTCTTGCCTGCCAAACACCTGCCGGTTGAGCAAGAGTGCTGACTGGTTAAATTGATTAAAAGCCCATGTGGGGGAGACTGTGTTGGTTTTTTAACTCACTGAAATGCAACAACTCACTTGGTGAGTGGCAAATTATTTTTGAAATAGATCATGTGTCTAAGAAGCAGTTATGTGGTGCCCTAGGAAAAAAAATACGCTTGGGAAAATTTCACATTTAAATGTCACTTTCTTTTCACTTTTTACTTTCTCTACTAAAGTAAGGGAAAGTGTAAATTTGTAGACTTTCCTATCCTGATTATATTGAGAACAAGATATCAACATTTTCTACTGCAATATGCAACAATATTTCACATTTTTGTCATTTTTTTTTCTGTGCAATTATATGTGCCATCAGGACAATGAAATAGAATTTCCCATCAGGATGCGAATAGAATTTTTGTAGTTATATCATCTCCTTAATCCATTAGTTATACATAAAAGAAGGCTAATATTGCAGGAAAACTCTCAGTACGCGTGAGGGAAGTAACACTAATTCATAGAAGCCATCAAAAAGTTTACAAGTTTAGGAAAAAAAGCGTTGATATATGTGCAACAAATTATGCAACAAAACAGTCATAGATTCATGTGGAAAAATGTAGAAAAACAACAAAAAGAGGTTTTATTGATTTGCATTACTAATGGAAATATAGATGCAAAAGTTCATAGTGCCTTAATGTGCTGGATACGAAAGTATGTTTTTAGTATTTGCATTACATACATAAGTATTATTTTTTAATAGTAGATTCAGTGTTGAATTTTAAAAGTAAGATTAGCAAAGGATAGATACACTTGCTATACTAAAATGGAGGGACCAGTGTTCTACACCACACAGCCCTCAGTCCTGGTTTACCAGCTACCTGGATTGAGAACCTGACGTAACACCCTGTTTTTCCCTTCCCTCCCATTTAATTAAGCTGCCTTTTTATTGAAATAGAAATAGATACAGATCCTTTCTATGGCAAAAAGTACAATGGCAGGGGGAGGGATGGTTCACATTTCAGTTTCATTCTGATGGGAAGTTAAAGAATGACAAAAGCTGAAAAGTGCAGAGAAATACCACAATTATGACACAAACACTGCACCTTTAAATGTCTCAATAAAGCAATATTTTAGCACATCTGACTTATTTTGTTCAAAGAAACTATTAGCCTCTTTTAGAGGAAATTTCTGAAATGTCTTCACAAATGTTTGAAAATAAAAGAACTTTACTTTTGTTCTGATCCTGCTAATATCTTAGGTACTAACAGAGAAAATATGTTCCATTTGATTGCAGTCTGCTCCATGGGCTCTTCCTGCTAGTGTTGACATGCATTATTCCGTACATATAATTTGTATGGTAATTAAGACAAAGAAAAACTTAAAGGAAAGGAGCTTTCCTTGGTGAAATATTTCCTCTCCTTGGTGAAGTATTTCCTCTTCTGTATGTGTATCTTCAGATAGTCCTTGAAACATATTACTAACAAAAGCAAAGGAAAACCTTAACTGTTATACATTTTGAAAGCTACCTCTTTCACACCAAAATGTTAAATCAAGGCAATTATTCTTTAGCAGTCTTTTCAATTTTTGGTGTGGCCAAAGAGTTCAGGAAGTGCTTTACTATTGTAAGTACTTAAGAAACATAAAGGTCTATGAGGTCTGAGGAGACCATATATTAACTAGACAAAAGGATGCATATGCTGCCAGAGGCCTTCTGAAGTGCACTTTGGTAGAATTTGTTGTCCTGATATTCATCTTATGAAAAATTCAATGGATTTTCAAATTAATAAGCTGTAAATAAAACATATCTCTTACTTTGTTAGGTGGGGGGGAGTTGTCACGGATGGAGCAATGCACTTCACTCTTAGAGAGAAGCAGCAATACATTTATTGATATAAACTAGGGATTTAACACAGTTTGATGGTAAATGCAAAAGTGTTTTGAGAAGATTCGAGATGGCAAGGCACACTTCGTTATTTACTGCATAGAGGACCGGGTCAGTCAGAACTGTCAGGGAGACTCTCCTGTTGAGTCAAGGTTTCAGAAAGGACCCCTTTGCTTTCTAAACTCCTTCTCAGAGTGGAGTCTGAGTGCAGCTGGATCCAATCCGAGTCCCAGACTTGGTCAACAGTTTATGTCTAAAGGATTATATATGTGCAATCAATCCTTTATATCACTTGGCTAAGATTTCAAAGTTCAGCATGCTATTGGTCACTTACTGAGGAATCTCTAAACCTCAAGGAGCAGTAACCTTGAGCATCTCAAGGGGAGATCCTGGCATGCAGCTCGCTGCCGTTCAGGAGAGCTCAAAGGGCTCATGGGCTGTTCACTATTTATGGGGGTAAGATGGTTGACCTATAGTCATTTTTGCATATTGACCACAGAATCAGCATTGCTCAGGTTAGCCCTTGGCTATTGTGTTGTTATCTGTCTCCCCGAAACCACATTGAGTCCCGAATGCCATCATCACAACTACATGCACCCATTATGACCACCACGGGTGGTTATCGCTTGGGTGGGGTTACAGGAGATAAAGATCAGGTGGTGCCTGGAGAGGGGGGAAGCACACCATCACAGGAATATATTATGCTCCTGGTTACCTTGTTCAGTCAAAGCTCCTGTCCAGTCTAGGAATAATAAAGTTCAATAGCACTGTTCTCTTTGTCTAAAGTACTGTGGCCATTTTGACTATGTACCACAGAATTAATTCTTGTCCTCATAAATCATTTCTTGATTTTTTTCTGTCTAAAACCACTCCTTCTGTCATGAAGTCATTGACTGGTCTGCATTTTAGAGAGCATTATACATACCTCTGGAAGAGCTTTTACAGGATTCTGTAGAAGGCTTACTTGACAAATCACTGTTTGACAGGAGGTCATTGGCAGCAAAGTGCAGACTGATAGATATTTAGATATAGCAAGGCATTGAAATATTAAAGGAACGTGTGTGACCCATGATTTGAAGGCTGGCATTTAGAATGAAGTTCACTAATGCCTTTTCCTTTCCATGTGCAATTTAAACCTGTGACTGAGTTCAGTGTTTATTAAAGCTATCACTCAGTTAAATGGGAGATAACAAAGACAGCAAGAAGAAAGAGGGAGAAAAGGTAAAGCTGGAGGATCTCTAGAGAACTTAAAGCAATTTAGCAAAACTGCTGATTTCTAAATTCTTAAAAGTTAAGGCTAGCTTTTTGATGTAATTATTTAAAACACTTGAGGAAAAAAATCTCTTCTGTGTATAAACTGTGTGAAACCCAAAAAAGTTAGACCAAAACAAGTGTAGAAGATTTAAAGGTGCAGAATTATTTGTCTGCTTTCTCAGTGAAATGTGAATATTTAAAACAGCCTTTCTCACTATGTATCATTTTCAACATGAATCAGTAAGTTCACAGCCATGAAAAACACATATATGCATATCTATCTATCTATCTGTATACGCACACAGTGTACTTATACAAACATACACAGGCACATAGTTGGGACTGGGTCAGATAGAATGGCAGCATCACATTGTGTGTTTTCAGGAGCTGACAGTGACTTTGTCAGATTTTAACAAAAAATTATTGTTAGAACCAACTTTACTAATAAAGATGTTTATGTTTAATATGTAGAACAAAAATGCTCAGACTGGGAAAAAGAAGGAGGAAAAGGACAAGAGGAAGACTAAGATGAGCAGTAGAACGAGGCTGCAGAGAAAATGTAGTGGAATGAAGGTTTATATGTTCCCTGAACCAAAAGCCTGGTAGTGAGTGTTGTAGCCTTTTTCAGCCATCATTTTCTGAGAAAGGCACTGGACTGTAACTTGGAAAACTATAATGGTGTGGCAAGCCTGTACAAACTGCTTCCTCACAGTGCAGCACATAGAAAACTGTTACCAAAATGCCAGTAAAAGCTTGTTCCTCTTACGTGATGCTGTTAAAGACTGAGGTTCACTAGAGTTAATTCAGACATCAGTCTCTAGCCCTGCAACTGCCCTGTGACTGCACCCTCTGATGGGTAGGAGGAAGGGAAGGGAATTACCCAGCTGCCTTCATCCATATTTCCTATGCAAGCTTTAAAAACACCAAGCAAATCTATAGTCAAGCAAGAACAAGGGAAGGAGAAACGCAGCCCAGTTGAGACAGGTCAAAATGGTCTAAAAATATTTGTCTAACTATTAGGACCAGCAGAACAGCATGGATTCCATCCCATCCAGGGGTTTTGCCCCTTTGGTGTTCACCTGAAAGTGATCTCTGTCATTCAAAGGTACTTCAAATAAGCTATACAGCAATGTGATAAGATCAAGAGATGATCCAGCTGTGTGAAAACAGTGATAATCTGACTTGTGGTAGAATGAGTTCACATTCCTGCCTGAAGCCCCCCTGCCACAGAGGAAGTCCTGAAACATATGCATTGAAAGTCCTGCAGTAAGGCTATAGAACATGATTTGCATGCTGAAGTACCATATATTATTCATAACTCAATGAGGACTGGGGAGTTTCTTTACCTCAGAATTATGTGATACAAGGGTTATATGATGTAAGGAGTGACTCAAAGGGCTTAAGGCACCTGGACCCCCTGAAAGCAGTGTATTTACAGCTCATTGATTCACCATACACCCTTAACAGCCATTTTCTGAAGTACTATTGTTTAGTCTAGAATGTGTAAACAGGACTGTAGGTACTTTTTGTTTGGCAATGAAGAAAAGCAGGTAAGGTTAGAGATGTGCCTCCAAGACATGTCATCAATCCTGTCTAGAAACTCAACTCAGTTAGAGCTGTTAAAAGGAAACTAAAAGGAAATAATCAGAATGACGTTGTAAAGATCCATGAAGTCCAGAGATTTGGTGAATAAAGAATTCATATTTCATAATATAAAACATAGAAATGTTAAGACCAGGTCAGACCAAAGGTCTACCTATGTTCATATCTTGTCCCTTCTGTGTTTCTTCTTTTACTTTTTCTAAACAAAAGCATAAAATCCACAGCTGCAGTGTTTCACAGTAGAGATTATTCAGGCAATGAGTCTGGACCATTCATGATTAACAATGTATTTTCTCTTAGAACAAGGTGTAGAGAGTTGCTGCATTTTGATGCAATTAACATAAACTAGCTTTCTCCCACAATCGCCCTCCCTCCTCTCTGGCTAAGGATAGTTGTAGTCTACTGGTTAAAATGGCTTTCTTTTTCCAAAATACAAACATAAGATACATGGTGTTATCACCTTTTAATTCTAATTCTAATTCTGAGTCTGATTCTGATTCTAATTCTAATTCTAAGATCGATTCTAATTCTAAGCCCGTGCTGTAAAGTCTAACATGCGTATCCATTACGTAGAGTAGAGTAGACATGGGTAAATTGGAAAGGAATAACTTGCTTTGGCTGGACTCTGAGATGTGTGCCCACATGACCTGATTAGGAGTCTGTATTACTACATTTCTGTGTAGTCTGCCCACATATGAAAATATCTTCTGTTTCGAAGAGCTGCAAATTTTCAGGGAATGGATATTGGTGAATACTGAGAAGCTTCTCTTTTTTTGGTGTGGCAAAATAGCTAGTAAAAGATTTATTCCTGGATCCATTACCCTGTCCTGTGTTTTAAAAATGGAATTGAATCTATATACCATGAGGTACAAATTTATACAGGGAATGAAGCTGAATTAAAACCAGCTAGTATGTAACACTGCCATGGGCCATCACATGATCACATATGCATGTTTTCATACCCACTGTTTTCATCATATATTGCCCCCTAACTAAACAGAAAGTGAGAAAGGGGGCAGCATGGGTGGAATGAGCACTGGTATTAGGAAAACAGTGAAGGCTGGCTCAATATGTAAGTATTAAACTCTGTGATTGCTCTTTTAAGACTGAAATATGTTATATCTTCTCAACAATCTGTGTCAAAATTTGCAGACTGGATAGCACTGATTTACAAGCTATCTCACATCTGGAAACTACATAAATTATCTGTGTATTCTGGTGAATAAACAAGACCATAAAGTCATATAACAAGATCCTTGGGATTACCACAATATTGTCTTTTCTCATAATACCTATATTTCATTTTCATATTTGTGGCACTGCAATAATTAAGATTTACTACCTAAGCATTCATATCAAGTGTATCTGTGGTGACAAGATCAGTTCTAAACGTAGATAATTTTCAGGAGTTAAAGAGAGAAATGCTATATAGAAATTACCCCAAGTCACAAAGTATACCCATCCTGGAATACAAAGCTAGAAACTGATTGAATAAAGTAAGGCTAGTGTGAGTCCAAACTAAAATAAATTCCTCGATATTTGGGGGGGGGGGGGGTTATAATTATTTCTTCATATATATATACATGTACATATATATTCATACATATCGATACAAAGAAAGAGGGGCATAAAACGGAAAGGTTGGAAAAGACATAAACAAATACAATGGAAGACTTGCACCATCACGGTTATGGGAAACAATTTTCTCGTCATACACAAAAAAAGTGCAGTTACATATCTTGCCTTATATAATCATTCTGTTACACATCTTGTCTTCTATAATCATTCTGAAGAGGACACAATAAGGTTTGTACAAACTTAGAACATGAGATATACCAAGCATGGCATAACATGCCATGATATTTGGACAAGGCAGCTCTCCTTCTGCTATCAACTCATTAAGGATTTAAAGAGGCATTTAAAGAACCAATTTTCAATGAAATATATATTAACTACACTTATTGAGCTATTTGAAAGTTATAAAAATGTAAATGATGTTGATGAAGTCAAGCATTTTCACATAGATATTCCAGCCATATATTTCTTCATGCACTTTTTGAGAATATCTCATAAATCTTGATTTGCAACACTTTGTAATTCAAAACTGTAAACAAAAAAGATTTTGCAACTAGTAAATTTCAAGGTGACTTTGAAATTCACAAAGATTTTTCTTCACCTCTTCAGTTATAAACCCTTACAGACTAGGCTATTACCTGGTGATGACCACAGATTTTAGTCCTGGAAATAGGAAAATACTAAAGTAAATAATAACTTCCTACATTATGGTGATTCCAATGACTGCTGGATACTCTTTTGGCACTGTTGCAATGAGGTTTAGATGTAGATATTTTTTTATCGATCCTTGAATATCAGCTTCCCAAAATCTAGAATTGTCACAGCAATTTGCATGTGGCATGCTGTGTCACCTCTTGTCTCCATTCTCAAAAGTATCATACAACTGGACAGTGTTAACTGAGAAAAGTTTCTTACCATATCAAAACCCTTGTTGTTTTACTTGCTTGGTGAGCTACTGACATGTTCTAAGATGCCTATTACAAACATTGCAGGCCATAAATATATTTATCTCTTCTCTACAATATTGCAAAAGGAAATATGTAAAAAAGTGGGATTTCTGATCTCCTGCTGGGCAAGTTATTCTGAAACTCCCAAAGAATCATGGTTTGCAGATGTACTACCCTCAGACTTTATTCTGTTTCAGAAAAGGTGAAATAAGGATGTAGTTACTATTGTTATGTCACTGAAACTATTTGTTATGATCCCAGTCTATTTCCAGCCTTTGTAAAATAGATCTAATAGCAATGCAATATAATTACAGAAGCAATAGCTAATCCTGCAACCGACTTCTGTATGTCTATTTCTGATTTATACACTATTTTAGTTACATAGAGTCTGTGAAGGAAATCACATTTTTCCCTCTGAGTCTCATTCTGCTTTTGATGTGATTGTAATCAATGCGCCACATCAAATCACTGGAGTCACTTGAATCTAGTGCAAGTATGAAGTCAGGTAAATTTGGAAATTCATTCCCCTTCCTGGATGCTATTGCAAGACGTAAAGCAAAATAAAAAGAAGACGAGGGAAGGGGGGAATTTTGAGTGACATGAAGAAAAGTGTCCGTAGACTGTTGTAACTTGCACTTCTATTACAGCGTACACTCTTGGCCATTCCTGAAGAAACGTGTAAATCAGCTGATTTTTGCAACTGACCTTGTTAACGGTGGGATTCTTTTTCACGTTTCTAAGCCTAATGGTCTTCAAAAACATTTAAACCTGAAAGTCCTTTTGGCATTGGAGAGATCCCATATTTACAGAACTTTACAGGTCTTTTATTTAAAGCTCTGGTGTAACACATAAAATTAAGATTCCATCTCTAAAAATGCCACAGGTTTCATTTCTGACATTGAACAAGGCATTTTTTTTACAGAAGTAGATATTTCAGATACCTATAAATAAAATCAGAAAAATAATTTTCCATTTACTCTTAGGGTTTTTTCTTTACAGATTTATTTATTGACTATCATCTAGAATCTCTGCATTCATCAGTGATAAACCATCCAAGCAATGTAAATCACTTGGGTTTTTTTCCCAAATATGTCCTTTTTTCAAGCTGGCTTCCACTCACTTGATCACTATAACTAAGATACACAGTTACCTGATTGGGAGCCTTCACCTCCTGGGTATGAACACTCTCTGTGCTGTACTTGTAGAAAAAAAATGCATGCAATACTTCATTTGGGGAAATGTAATTATTTTTGTTTGACAGTGACTATTTTAGGTTCTTTTCTGAGCAGAGATTTATGGTGACATGTCTGTAATCCATTTTTTTCTAAAGCAGTACCAACATCCATAAGAAAAAAAAAATTAAGTATCTCCGCTTGTGTTTTTCTTGTCATGCAAGAACATGTTCAGTTTGAGTTCTACAAGCTTCATCCACCATTCAGCATGCATGGTAGTGCATCACATACCTGTACAGTTTATTAATATACCCAGATTCCTTTTTTCTTGTATTTAGACCTATCAATGCTACCTCTCTGCTAGACCACAGCTGGTAAGTTGTTTCTGTTGCAGAGAAGCAAGGTATGAGCAAAAGTTTCAATTTTTCCAAGTACTTGTTGAAATTTTGCCAGATCTTTGTCATGCCCCAGGGTATTAAATTCTATAATCTAATTATTTTTCATATTATAACTCCAACCCCAATAGGAACAAGAAATATTGGATATTTCTTTTAACCTCCTCCCAGTGGTAGCAATTAATTCCCTTCTTCTTAAGAGGAAAGAACCTTGACTGTGACCCTCAAAACTGTGGTCTGACCTTCAGAAATAAGTCCAAAAGCACAGTAAGTTGAGACAGCAGGTTTCTCTTGAGCAACAGCAGCTGTGGGAGCTCTGACAGTTCTGAAGAACTGGTTCTTTTCTAGGTTGCCATGGTGAGGCTTCTCGTTTATAAACCATTAATGTTATGGTTTTGTTCCTCAAAGTCAAAATTAATTGTTCAGTGAATGCCTTCCACAGGAGGTGGGTTAATGAAATAAATCAGTTTATAAATCCTACAAAGTAAATTAGCAATCCACCTTTTCAGAATGTCTTATTTTGAAATTCTTACTTTTCAAATTCCATGTTAAAATTCTGTACAAGTGGTTAGTTGTCCATACATTGTTGTTTTAGCTAAAATACTTGTTTTTAAAGCCTCCTCAATGCCATCTCATTTCTCATTGTAAAGCATGCATCCTGCAGCCTGTCTTGCAAGAACCATATAACTAACATATGTTGACCAAAGAAACTCTTCTGGTGATGAACAGATCGCTTACTGAAGTTGCCCTCTCTACTTCAATTTCAAAGCAACACCTTTATGTCATAAAATACATTTGTTAGCTTTTACATCCCACTTTTCTCAGTTCTATTCTTTATACATCCTTTCTGCTTTTCTTCAATTTCTGCCTGCACTAAGCACTTCTGGTCACTGAAGGCTCCTATATTGCCTTCAGTACACTGACTGTCACATTAATAAACTTCAAACATACACCACCTTTGTTTCAAAAACTGAAAATAAAGAACTTCACACCTTTCTACTTACCATTTACCCTTCTTGCATTAAAAGAAAATTAGGGTTTTTTTTTAAACAGTACTATTAATAAATATCACTAAGGGAAACCCATCTTAAAGGATGTATTAAAATGGGCAAAAAAAAACCCCTACCATAGGGGCAAGTGCACTAATTAGTACCATCAATACCATAGGAATACATTCTTTTATATTTTGTAGCTACTAAGAATTATAAATTATTCTAGAAGCAGAATTTAATGCACTTTGTTTTCAGCTCCTGAAGCCAAAGTGCCTTGACACTTTGATTTATATCTGATTGCCAAATCAGCTATGCACCACTACAACTTGATTTCAAATGATGCAGAAAGGATTGTTCCCCAGGTATTAATTCTCCAGAAACCGAACATTTAGCTTTACAGGAGCACTTAGTTGTTAAAACCACTGGCATGGCGTAGGATTAAGTAACTGGTGACTTATGGCTGAAGGCTAATCAGTGTGACAGAGTATTAAATCAGAAAATTTTTCTTGATGTCATCATCTGAAAGGTTCATCTGGAATGGTACAGCTGAAGACAGAGAGCTAAAGCAATGGAATGAAATGTGTCGTGTAGAAAAGAGACATTAAAAAAAAGAAAAAAACAACATACAAAACCAAGTTAAAGGAAAGAAAGAAGAATATAATCAGCAAATTGGCCTGGCATGAAGTAGCAGTACACGAAAAAGTGATAGGCAGGGAATAGTCGAACAGCCATCTGAGGAATCCGAGATGGGACCCAGCTGCTGCAAATGAGCAAAGCCTTCAGCCTTCAAAAGAGTATTATTCTGAATAGAGTATGCAACTTGTCTGCACAGTGAAGAAACATATGGAACACAACACAGCTGCTGCTGCTGGGAAACAAGGCAGCAGTTACCTGAAAGACACACAGGAGGCAAGCAAGGCTAACCCTGTGAATAACTGCTGCATTTTCATTATTTAATTTTACATATTTAACATAATAAAAAACACAAGTGTCCAAAAAAAATTAATTCATATGTTAAGCATATATTTATAAAACCTGAATTGCTGAGAGAAAAGTAGAGTAAACAATTCTTGCAGAATATAAAACATGAAATTAGAGTCCCTATCTAAATCCCATTGAAATGAACTTCTATTTTAAGCATTTTCTTCTGACAGAATTCACAGGTTAGTATGATAATGGCTTTATGCCTTCCATAACACAAAAGCTCAAGGAAACACTCAAATTCTGTGACAATATTTACTTGCTTTGTCTCCAAAAATCTTTTCCGTATCTCTCTCATATCTGCATTATTGTGACTTACAGTTGAAGATACACATTGCTGTACAGTTTTAGCACAATTACCCCTTCTTGTGGATTGCTTTGTCTGGATTTCAGCAGTTACAATAGAGTTAAACCTCCTCACCTCTTTTCAAGAGCACTTGAGTACTGGAGCACTAATACGGACATCAGACCACCTTCTCATACCCTCTGCTGCTGTTCTCTTCTTACGGAGTCTTTATTTTCCTGAACTTTGTGGCTGTGACATGGAGCCTTGCTCTTTGTATCCTCTCACGTTTGCTTCTGTAAATACCGAAGACATCTGCAAAGTAGTCCAATAAATCCCTTCCTTGAAGAAAAATGCAGAGAAATGGGCATGTTCAGGCAAATTCTGTGAAAACAGGGCGTCGGGGCTTACACTCACAAACCCAAAAACCCTAGGTCTATATGATAGAAAGTACCCATGGCACAGAAAGGCTCTCCAGAGGTACTAACTTCTTCCTGTAGATGTGATGGCAAAAAAGTGTTTTAATGACAGATTTTGAAGAGGATGAAGCCATAGCTTTGTGAACAACTACTGGGGCCTCTTCCAGGGCATGAGCAACAGAGTTGAAGAACACATCCAAGTATTTGTTTGAAAATCTTGTCAGTGGACAATGAAGACTGACGGTACAGATTTCGTTCTACCTGAATGAACCGTCCACTTCTTAGAATGGGCATAAATAAAGTGGAATAGGTGTCTCTTGCAGCAAATTTTTCTGCATTGTTTGAAATACTGAGAAACATCAAATTCCCTGACAATGCAATCAATACCTATGAATGAAATAGTCTGAGGCAGTTTATGTCTCACAGGCTCTTTGCACACTACTGAGCTTCCAATACACATTTTTAATCTAACTGTTACATTAATAAGGGTTAGAAATGTTTTATTCCCCCAGATGAGAGCTCTGATTCTCAAGTGTAATGGGGCAACAAGTATGTAATTTGTAAACCAATTTTATGACTGCAAAATGCACATTACATTGTGATTATATTATTTAAAAACATCAATGTTTTTAAACAAAATCCACTAGCATTTGTGTATTCATTAAACATTTTCATTACTCACAGTTTTTATATTTCCTGTATTAAAGTCTAGTGCCAAATCGCTAGAGTATTAACATAAAATGGAGTTTACTCTGTCAATGATACCAAGCATGTCATGCTAGACTGAGTTATGTTATTGCATTCATGTTCATTATACGCTATTATGTTTCTTGATTTTATGCATTACTGTTTACTGTGGTCTTTTTAAAACAAACACAAACGTAAGAGCAACTGGAAACAGTAGTGAATGAATATTTAAAAATATTACTGCCTTACTTTTTATGTAAAATGCTCCAACTAGAAAACCTCATGGAAGCTAGGACGAATGTCTTCTTCCACATGTCTCTTGAAAAATTAAAGGATTTTGGTGGATTTGGTTCCTGAAACAACCCATGCCATTAATTCAATAGAAGTTTGTAGTGTTTCAGTGTCTTGGGTGAGCAGAGTGAAACAGTTTGCCGTGTGCGTTCTGTCTCCCTTAAGTACCAATGGATATATCCAGGAACATCCTGAATTCATACAAGCACATTCACATGTTCATACTAATTCTTGAAAACTACATTCATGGTAGTTGTTTCATTATTAATAATAGAATTGATTACCGGAAGCCCACACAGTTAGCTTTATCCTATAAATCCTTTACAGTTGAGGGGTGTTAAAAAGAGCTTTATTTTCCATAAATCTTTTATAATGCACAACTGTAGTTCATATTTTGTTTTGCATCCATACAAAAAGAATACATCAACACTTCATAAAATTAAGCACAAGAGTGGTTATTATAATGAAATCTCTCCATAACTGTATTTTTCTTGGCATGAAAACCTGTGCTTTTTAAATCAAAATCAGGTCTAAAAAAATATTCTCCAAGAATGAGTTTTCTCCCTAGGGTAGACTAGGAAAGCAGGGAATCTACCCTCGTTGCATGGTTACAACATGAATAAAGACTATGCTGCAGGGAATAGGTAGCAGCTGTCATTCTGACACATTAGTCTGTAAGAGCAGCACAAGGCCATGACTGCAATTCTCTTTGAATGTCTGGCTAAGCACTCTCCTTCATGTATTATTAATGTTCATGGGAAGTTAAGGTCCATGCTTAGCACTCATTGTGCCTTTCTTTCCTGCAGCATGTGATACGCAGCCTAGTGGCATTTATATAAATACCAAAGAAGCTATTTCGGTTCTCTTAATTTTTATTTTTATAATATAATATTCTTTATTAAAGAATCATATTTTTTTGAGTGAATTAAAATCAGGGACTGAAGACCTTTTTTACAAAAAACCCTTGTTAAAAATATTTACATGAAGAACTGAAATTAAATTGTAGCTTATACATTGAATATATTTAATATCTCTCTGTTATTTTCTCTATTTTTTTCCTTTCAAGACTTTTGATTTGGCATCTTGAATAATCTTGCTATCATGTCTCAATCTGGGAACTAACCGAGAAATATATGAATTATTGCTTTTAAAAATTAAAATTATTATATCTATGTCAATATCCACTTTTGTTTAACAAATCCCAGCCACGCTGTAAATTATACATTTTTATGTGTTTCAAAAGCCACAAGAAATGTGATGCTGTATTACACGAACTGAACTGGGAGAAGTTTTTTTTAGCACATTTTTGTGATCTGTTCACTTTTGGTATATCATTTGTGACAAGAATTGGCTACCAATGTATAAAACAAAACATTTTTTTACATGTCAAAATTTTATACCAGAAGAGATCTGAGCAGAAATGAAGTACACCTTTTTAAAATCAGTGAATGTATTCAAAGTACATCCAGGATTACAGAGCTATATTTAATACATAAAAGTAAAAAATACATAAATAAATAAAATAGTTTTGAGAAATTTTGAGGATTGTGCAACATGTTCACATTTTTAAAAACCAGGAATATTATATAAGATAGTCAAATCTCAGAAACAAAAATAACAAATGAGAAAAAAATAAGTCTATATTTCCTTGAAACATTTCTATCTATTTCTATGTCATGCGAGAACCAGCTTCCCAAGTGGTTGTTTTTAATATATGATATATGGATGTTATATAAAAAATATAACATGTTCACTACCCATAAAAACTTTTTTTAAAGTCTGTGACCATCTTAGTTATTAAAAGGTTTTAATCAGAATTTACCAATTGATCAAGTTTTTACCAAAAACTTCAGGCAAAGACGAGTTATAAATTGTCCATATTCTTTTCACTTTATAACAGTTTGTCTAATAAACCTCTTCTAAGTAAATGCACTTGAGTGAGGCATTACGAAAGTTTTGCTTGGACAACTCAGTGAAAAATATTTGTAACAGCTAGATGTCTTGTTGATGTAGTCCAACTATAACCAAAATGCCTCTTCTGTTTAACTGGGGCTTCATTAGATCCTCTGGATTCTATTTGTCTTCTTAGCTGAAAATTAGCATAAGAAAGTTTACATAAAAGAAAACAACAGGGCACACGGTTTGGTCAAAGAGTTTTTTGCAATTCAGCATAAAAATATGCATATAAAAGAATAAATATTTTGAAAAAAAAAAAATCACATTTTTCCAGGAGCAACGGAGATTTTGCAAAGTGTGCCTTCTTATAGTTTTGTCTGTTTCTCTTAAAGTAAAACGGGGATATTATTTTACACGTGTTCCACAATACCAGTGTTTAAGGCAAATCAACATGGTGACAAACACCACAAAAAGCACTTGAAAACATTAATAATTTTGCAATCTCTTACACAATTTTGCTACACTGAGGTAAAAGGACCTGTGCTAATTAATTTGCTAAGCTATATTCCCTCTTAGTTCCAAAAACAGCGAGAGTAATATCAAAATCTATAATATACAGTAATAGCATATACAATAAGATGTCAAAATTAAAGCTACATGTGCTACCTTAATTCTGGCATATAAAAGCATTTGGCGTATGATTTATGACAATTATATTTTATGTATGTATTTTGGTAGCAAATATCTTATCATTTTTTAAATACTAAGGTTTTCATAGCTGGCTTCATCAAAAGTGTAATAATGAGCATGGGGAGAACGATGGAATACAGTTGCAAACACTGTCTATACGGAAAAATTAAGCATGTCCATGTATCTTTCTTTACGCTTGAAAATTTCACATTCACTAAGCCATTTATCAGTAATACATGGCTTACTGTCATAGAGTAAATAATACATAAGACTAACAGATAAATGCTATAAAATAATTATTCCTAAAGGCCTTTCTTAAAATAATCATGTGAATATATATAGTCTTCTCAAGAGCTGAACTTCCAATACCAGTGTTAGCATTAAGAATGTAACTCCTATCCAAATTCCACCGACATTAGTGGAAGTATTGTCATGGTTTAACCCCAGCCAGCAGCTGAGCCCCACGCAGCTGCTCACTCACTTTCCCCCAGTGGGATGGGGGAGAGAATCAGAAGAGTAAAAGTGAGAAAACTCATGGGTTGAGATAAAAACAGTTTAACAGGTAAAGCAAAAGCTGCACATGCAAGCAAAGCAAAACAAGGAATTCATTCACTGCTTCCCATCGGCAGGCAGGTGTTCAGCCAGCTCCGGGAAAGCAGGGCTCCATCACACATAACAGTTCCTTGGGAAAACAAACACCATCACTCTGAACATACCCCGCTTCCTTCTCCTTCCCCCTGCTTTATATGCTGAGCATGACGTCACATGGTATGGAATATTCCTTTGGACAGTTGGGTTCAGCTGTCCCAGCTGTGTCCCCTCCCAACCTTCTGTGCACCTGCAGCCTGCTCGCTGGTGGGGTGGTGTGAGAAGCGGAAGAGGCCTTGACTCTGTGTAAGCCCTGCTCAGCAACAACAAAAACATCCCTGTATTATAAACACTGTTTTCAGCACAAATCCAAAGCATAGCCTCGTACTCACTGCTATGAAGAAAATCAACTCCATCCCAGCCAAAACCAGCACAGGTGTTCATCAGATAATGTGTTGTAGCAGTCTGATGCACAGACAGGAAACCATAGCTTCTTGAATAGCTTAGTTACTGTGACA
This sequence comes from Burhinus bistriatus, assembly GCA_013397275.1. Lineage (NCBI taxonomy): Eukaryota > Metazoa > Chordata > Aves > Charadriiformes > Burhinidae > Burhinus > Burhinus bistriatus. Next base: position 5,086 of record VYXH01011496.1, on the reverse strand, counting down.
AAAAGTTATCATTAAGTTTGATCTTGTCTAACCTTCACTATTAAAGACTGAAATGTTTTTCCAGGAAGAAATACAATATTAAGAAAAATAATATAATTAATTGTTGAAGTATTTAATTAGGAAAATTTTCTTATTTGACTTCACTCAGTAATATTTCTTTAGTCATGGATCAAGCAAAGCTTTTACATGAGGACATGTGAACTTTTAGTCTTTTCTACAAAATTGCTATCGTTCAGTGCTATGAAGTTTTCATTTGATTCTGATCACTGTGATTATGTTTGTTTTGATAGGGATAAATATATGAAATGATCATGAAAAATACCTGAGCCAAAGATAACCCGTATGTAGTAAAAATTTAAATCAAGATTGCATGTCTTTATAAAACCATGTTTCAGTTCAACTGTGAATTACTGTATTTGAAAGACATGCTGTTTTTTCTGTCCCATTAAAAACTCAGTCAAGACGATCACTAGAGTTGTCTTGCCCAGTAAGTCATGAATCACTGAAACTGGACAGGAAATTTTTGCCATCTCTACCCAAAAAAACCTTCAAATACCTTATTTGATCAAATTACCTAAATTTCAGATTACTGAACCAAATTGAATCTTAACGTCTCAAAGAAGAACTCCTAAGAGCAAAAATGATCAGAGGGACAGAGCACCTTTACTATGAAGAAAGGTTGAGAGAGTTGGGGTTGTTCAGCCTGGAGAAGGGGAGGCTCCAGGGAGCGACCTTTCAATACTTACAGGGGGCCTACAGGAAAGATGGCGACAAACTTTTTAGCAGGGCCTGTTGCCCTAGGGCAAGGGGTAATGGCTTTAAACTAAAAGAAGGTAGATTCAGACTAGATATAAGGAAGAAATTTTTTACAACGGGGGTGGTGAAACACTGGAACAGATTGCCCAGAGTGGCTGTAGATGCTCGATCCTTGGAAATATTCAAGGTGAGGTTGGATGGGGCTTTGAGCAACTTGATCTAGTTGAAGATGCTCCGGCTCGTTGCAGGGAGGTTGGAACAAATGTTCTTTAAAGGTCCCTTCCAATCCAAACTATTCTATGATTCTACGATTCTTTAAAAGTACCCATCTATTTTTTAATAATTTTATTTGCAGCTCTTTCTAATTAGTAGAGCTTCTTGCTGCCATGAATTTGAGTTTCAAGTGGTGCATTTTCATAAGACCCTTTATCATCTCTGCAAGATATACCCAACTGCTTCCAAATATTTGTTTCAGAAAGATGTCAAATCCCTTTGATATAGGTGTAGAATATTTGGACTGCCAATGGCTCTTGGAGTTAAATCTGTTTTGCAAAAGCTGTTTTAAGTTTTGTGGATTGGAAAAGTTTAGGTGTTTTGTTGTTGTTTTTTGTTTGGGGTTTATTTATATATTTACAATATATGGTTTGTATCCCAGCTATAAGACACTTCTTAAAAATAACTAGGACTAGAAAAACCTATTGCAAATTAGTATACTTTAGATTTTTCTAAAGAACAAGGCACGTCACCAGATTGCTTGTATACGTTCACAAAAATAGCACTGAGGATTCCTTATCCTCAATATTAATGTAGAGAATAAAGTTAAAGTACTTTACATTTAACTATAACTCTGCATGGAGTAAAATGTTCACATTAGTGCATCTGATAATACCAAATAAATTATTGATTTTTTAATTCTAAAAAGGTTGGACTGTTGGCTATTGTTTCTATAGTTCTCATCTTTTAGTATAGAGAGAACACTGATATTCCTATATCCAAATATTTATATATAATGTAAGTGATCTAAAATAATTTTTGAAAGATGGCAGCACTTATCTTTTGAAAACTGTTGAGCTTCTCATTTAGGCTGCTGTCATTTTAGGCCGGTGTGGAAGCATAAAATGCCATTGACATGAAATCCCTCAAACTAATATTTGACCACCGAGATCTCTCACATTTAACAAGCTTTTTTATTATTATTTTTTATTTTTCCTAAGAATGTGTTACTTTGTGCAGTCTTGATATGAATTGCTAGGGGCTGGAAGGGGAAAAAAAGGTTTCAGACATTAGTGATTCTGTAATAATTTTAACAGTCTACCATGGAACTATGCTGATGGGTTTTATATTAATTATCAGAAATACATTTAGCTGAACATCTCTAAAGCTCATTCAGCTAAAACCCACATGGGAACATGCCACCTAACCTTACCAGCAATGATTTAAATTGAAACCAGGGGCAGAAAGCTCGTTTCAACATGAACAGTACTCAGAAATTCAGCTCATTTCTTCTTAATCCACTGAACACCGTTCAGACACATTAACTGGAAGACAGTATTAAATTATCCACTGTATGCCAAAACAGATAAAAACTAAACTTAATCTTTTTAAAATCAAAAGGTGGAATCTAAGGACTGTACTTAAATTAATGGGAGTAGAGCTGCCTCTATCCACGAGGTAATAAATTATTTTGTGAAAGTGCCCTGCACTGATTTGCACTGAGTGTGGGATATTGGGCAAATTATCAAAGCTATTGAACAAAGACCTTTATGCTTTGAAGGTCCACTGCAGTAGAAAGTTGAGGGAGAGGAGAGAAGAAAAGAATGTAGAGATTAGCTGTCAGGTATATTAAAACAGTTATTTACTGAAACAAATCAGGACTTCTGCTTCCAGGGTCATTAAATGTTAGTTTAATGTGGAAATATGCCTGCAGATAGTGTGTGAGTTATAAAAAGAGATAAAATGTATTGAATGCACCATTTTTCTAAAGCATTTCATCCCAGGTTTTATGATTCATCAAACACTGGTCTCAACATATCACCCAGAGTCTTCCCAATGTGATATACCCATGAGCAGCACAATAAAAAAGAAGTATTTTCCTGCTGTATACATCAGGATTCAGACACATCTTTTGAAACAGGTTTTTAACTAGATTAACTAGTCAGCCTGAGGGCACACCTAACATTCATCCTGGCTGCATCTGTACAACCCGCTCTACAGCACATACTAAACATGAGAAATTATACAATCAGAATGTTTAAGGACCTTGCATTAATTTTCAAAAGCTGAAAAAGTAAAACCATTATTGCTTGAATTCTAAAAGTGTTGAGCATCTAGCATGAGAATCAGGTCTACACAAATAAACTCCTGAGCACCCCAAAAGATAGGTACCAGGAAATGCATTCTCATTGTGATAGTAAGGTGGAGAGTTTGTGACTCCACATCACAGGAAAAGCCTCTCCATGAGGAATATAGACTTAAATTCTTATGGCTTAATATTAACCATTTTCTGTAAAAGCATAAAACTTTTTAAATTGTGTTTGTAATGCTCCCCTTTTAAAAGACAAGGAGATTAAGCTGATAATAAGGTTCAACATTCAGGCTAATCATTATGAAATTCTGAGTGGTACATTGAATTAAGCTTTTCTTTTTAGGCTTGAGTCCAGATCAGCCTTTAAGTTTGTGCAACAGTTGCTTTATGTTTAAATACTTCATTTGGAGTGAGACAATATTAACATTACAGACCAGATTCTACTCTTGGTTTCATATTGAATGAGTGGACTTACCATGTATTTATGTATATTTATAGTGAATTAAACAAGAATTTGGCTTTGTAATAAATATTCTCTAAAACTGTACACTGGTGTCTCTGAAACCTTTTTGCTTGAAGTTTTATCACATTTTGACAAAGATAACTTGTTCAAATTCTGCCATGAGGTTAATTTAGAGATATAGTTTTGTGCCAGAGTAACTGAAAATATTCTGCCACTTAAAATGATGTTGGATCATTTTAAATGGACTGACTTGGTTAGAAGTTGAATTTTAAGGAATTCTTAATTTTCTGAGAAATATTGATTCTTTTTCAATAAGAGATCAATATGGATGCATCCTAACATGAACCAAGAGAACAAAATGCAGCTGAAGATAATATTTAAGGGGCAGGCTAATATGGGTGACACTGTTTTGGGTGTTTAGTACAGACCACTTATCAGGAAGAGGAAGTCAATGAGGCCTTCTAGAGACAGCTGAAAGTAGCCCCACAATAACAGGCCCTGGTTCTCGTGTTGGACTTCAACCACCCTGATATTTGCTGGAAAGGCAACACATCCAGGCACACACAGTCCAGGAGGTTTCTGCAGAGCATTGTTGATAACTTTTTGACGCAGGTGACAGAGGACCCAACAAGGAGAGGTGTGCTGCTGGACCTTGGACTAAAAAACAAAGAAGGACTGGTTGGGGATGTGAAGGCTGGGGGCAGCCTTGGCTACAGTGACCATAACATGGTGGAATTCAGGATCCTGCGTGGAAGAAGAAGGGCAAACAGTAGGNCAGAGTATGCAGGGATGCAATGAGGAAGGCTAAGGCCCACTTGGAATTAAATCTGGAAAGGGATGTCAAGGACAAGAAGAAGGTCTACTTCAGGTACATCAGTAGCAAAATGAAGACAAGGGAAAATGTGGGCCCACTGCTGAATGAGGTGGGTGCCCTGGTGATAGAGGATGCAGAGAAGGTGGAGTTACTGAATGCTTTCTTTGCTTCAGTCTTTACTGATAAGGCTGGCCCCCAGGAACCCCAGACCCAGGAGGTAAGAGAAAAAGTCTGGATAAAAGGAGACTTTCCCTTGGTTGAGGAGGATTGGGTTAGAGATCAGTTAGGCAAACTCAACACCCACAAATCCATGGGCACCGACAGGATGCACGCACGAGTACTGAGGGAGATGGCAGGTGTTACTGCGAAGCCACTCTCCATCTTCTTTGAAAGGTCGCGGAGAACAGGAGAGGTGCCTGAGGACTGGAGGAAAGCCAGTGTCACACCAGTCTTCAAAAAGGGCAAGAAGGAAGACCCGCGAAACTACCATACAGTCAGCCTGGAAAGGTGATGGAACAGCTTGTTCTGGATGTCATCTCTAAGCATGTGGAGGAAAAAAAGGTTATTGGGAGTGGTCAACATGGATTCACAAAGGGGAAATCATGCTTGAGCAATCTGATAGCCTTTTATGATGGCATTACTGGCCAGGAAGATGAGGGGAGAGCAGTGGATGTTGTCTACCTCGACTTTAGCAAGGCTTTTCACAGTCTTCCATAAGATCTTCACAGGTAGAATCATAGAATCATAG